>AFIR01000950.1:0-44411 GCA_000223685.2 Zymoseptoria pseudotritici STIR04_4.3.1
GGTGCTAACTTTGCGCCTGCGTACGAAAGCGAGAACGATCGTACCTGGCCTGGTCTCGCTTTCCTCGCTTCCAGAGCATTGGCGCCAATTTTTACTTGTTTGCGGTGCGACGTCCGGTGGTGGAGGATAAATAGGTGAGAATGCCTGCATGTGAAGAGGTGAGGTCTTTTCGAATTAGTCTATTGTTGAGGGCCGGGAAAAGCAGGCTCACAGAACGGTTGGTTGTGCGAGAATCTTCCCAATTGTCCTTCTCTTTGAACGTCTCCCGTCTTCTCACATCAACCTCACTCTCCTCTACCTTACCTCAGGACTACGACATCATCGACAGCATGGAGAAATCCTCTTTTCCCGCCCCACCGCGGCCAACACGACGACCGACACGACCGTCAACCAAATCGGCGCTCCTCTTCATTCCACTGATCGCATTCCTATCTCTGTACAACCTCAACGCCAATACTCGACAATCGTTCCAGAACTTCTTCACTCTCGACGGTTGGGCAATTGAGACGGGGCCCAGAGTCGAAAGCTCTGCAGGAACCTTTGTCGGAACGGTGCTTGATGACTTGAACCATCCCGTGCCAATCGAAGCTTTCCTCGGGGTTCCATACGCACAGCCACCAGTCGGCGAGTTGAGGTTTGCGAAGCCTGTACCAGTCAATAGCAGAAATGGTACTTTCCAGGCGACGGAGTACTCTCCGAGGTGCGTGTGATGTCGAAATCTCTTGAGACTTTTCGAGGACTGACTCTGCTTGTAGATGCCCTGGCAAGCAACTGCTTCGCATTCCTGGTACTCCTTGGTTGGAAGCCGATGAGGACTGTTTGTCGTTGAACATCTTCCGATGGAGAGGCAGTTTCCCTACTGCCAAGCTTCCTGTTCTGGTTTACATTCATGGTGGTAAGAAACTGAAGTGCAGAAGGCCTCTGTTGTTCAAGACTGTCTCGGACGCCAGAGTCCGTCCATTCTACACTGTCTGCGACATCCGCTGACCTTATACGCTTTGCTTTGCAGGCGCATACAATCGTGGCTTTGCTGCCATGCACGACACTGCATCGATGCTTTCCTGGTCCGAAGAGCCGTTCATTGCCGTCAGCTTCAACTACCGAATCGGAGCCCTCGGGTTCCTCAATAGTGGCTTGACCGAGAAGGAAGGTCTCCTGAACTTGGGTCTTCACGACCAACGTCTGGTTCTCGAGTGGGTGCAGCAGAACATCGAATCCTTCGGCGGCGATCCCAACGATGTGACCGTTGCTGGCCTCTCCGCAGGAGCGCACTCCATCGGCCACCACATCCTGAACATCAACGAACCGCGCACACTCTTCAACAAAGCCATCATTGAGTCTGGCAGCGCCATCTCGCGGGCGGTGCATCCACCTAACTCAGCCCTGCACGAAGAGCAATTCACCCAATTCCTTCATGAAGTCGGATGTGCCAACAAACCCACCGCCGAGGTCCTGCCATGCCTCCGCGCTGCACCCTCATCTGCCGTTACAGACGCACAATCGACCGTATTCGACTCTTACAATCCTTCGCTTCGCTGGGCCTGGCAACCCGTGCTCGATAACGACATCATCTCCCGTCGTCCGCTCGAAGCCCTGCGGTCCGGAGACTACCACAAAGTTCGACTCCTCACCGGTTTCAATTCCAACGAAGGATCTATGTACGTTCCCAAACCGGCCGCGACCTCGTCAGAATTCACCAACTTCTTCGCGTTTCTGCTGCCGCACCTGTCCAAATCGGATCTGGAGAAACTGAACACCCTCTACCCGGATCCAGCCACGAACCCAGATTCTCCATACACTGACACTCGTGATCTCTCCTCCCTTGGCATCGGGCCCCAGTTCAAGCGCATCGAAGCAGCATACGGCCACTACGCCTACGTTACGCCCGTACGACAGACCGCAAAAATACTCTCTTCGTCCAACAATGCGCCAGTCTACCTCTACCACTGGGCTCTGAACCGCACTGTCCTAGCAGGCGCCAATCACGGCGATCAGATCTTCTACGAGACCATGGCTCCCGCTTCTCGTGCTGTATCACCCGCTCACGACAGTCTTGCGAGGGCGTTCAATGCGTACTTGACAAGTTTCATTGTCGCCGGCGACCCAAATGCGTTGAGCGGGAAGAAAGCCATCGAAAGGCCGACCTGGCCGATCGTTGGCAAGCAGGAGGAGAGCTTGGTGTTTGGAAGGGATAACGATGAGGCTGCTGGAGGAGCAGAAAAGGGCCATGGGATTGAGAGCGGGATCGACCAGTGGGCAGCTGAACACCGGAAGTTTTGGGAGGATGTGAGTGAGAGGTGGGAGGACTGAGGACGACGAATTACGGCCTGAAATGATACACCAGGCGTTCAATTTGTTTTCGCGTATATTAGAGGAAGGTCTTGGGCAAGATCAGTAGTACAGATAGATATACAGACTCCCTCGCGTTCAGTCCGAAGCGTGCTGAAAATCCCCATCAAATTGGTGCAACCTGCTCATCAAATGCTGAATCAATTCGACCGTCTGCCGCCCATCAAAATCACGTCTTCAAGTCCCAACCAAACGACATTGCACCTCCTTCCTTGTTTATCAAGCACCCGTTCACTTCATCTCCATCATCTCCGTCTTTCATTCGTGTTGCTCCCTGCCGTCCCTGCTGGACGGAGATGTTGGCCAGCCTCGCAGCCTACACGAGCGACGCTGCAGGATTGGAAAAATGCCTTCGTATCTTACAGGCGATTTGTACCATCGCGCTCGGAGTCTTGCAACCATCTCACTCCCACGTTGAAGGATGGAAGAGGGCGAAGGGACATTTTGCTCTTGGTGAGTTGGCTGCTTGGAAATGTTGGAAGAGGGTGTTTTTCTGCCGAACAGAGCTGACAATCAAGTTCTCCAGGCCGCCGGTACTTTCGCATTTTGAAATGGTACCCATGCAGCGTTGCCGCGCGGAAGTGCCTTGAAGGCAATGCTCAAACATCGCCGTCCGCGGGAGAGAAATCATCAGCCAAGGAGACGTCGTCGATGAGCATTGAAACCCTCCTAGACACCACGAAGTGGACGTTCTTGGCTCTCTACTTTTTCTTGGAGATGTGGACTATTGTTCGTAACATGCCACACCTTTCTTTTCTTGAACGAAGGCTGACAGTGTTCGGTGGATAGACAAACGCCATGGGTGTAACGAGCTTCACTTGGGGAACGAGAGTACAGCTCGAAGCTAACAAGTGCTGGTTCTACGCTATTTGCGCTTCGATTACGCTGTCTCTGTACAGTCTGCTTTTCCCAACTGCTATATCGAACATCGCACCGAGCAAGACTGTGGATAGTGTACCGCCCGCTTCAACGCCAGAGCCGACGACAACGAGTACTGATGTCGGCGAGAAACCTCCTATTGGCGAGGATGGCCGCGCATCTCTACCCTCCAGCGAGTCGAATCGTTCGAGCCATAGGACCCTCGTGACCGCCCTGCTCACGGACGCATGCGATCTCCTCATCCCGGGTTCAGCCATCGGCTGGACTCCTGCTTCAGGCCTGGTAGTCGGAACAAGCATGGCGATTTCAACTCTGCTCAGCGGGCGAGTAATCTGGGTCAAAGTCCAGCAAGAAAGGTCAAGCTGAGATGTAGCTCAACGACAGAATTCAAACAGAATCGTCAAGCTCAGGCCGCCACAGGTTTCGTCTCCGGGATCGGCCCATGCTTCTCCATAACGTCTCTTGCGACTTGCAGTACGTGCGCATGCACAAAGGACGGGGCACAGACAAGGCCATAGTCTGGCGGAAGAAAGCACGTCAGTACGCTGAAAAGGCCGAGAAGCTCGGACAATACGTACTCGCAGCCATCTTCCTCCCTTGCGAGAAGTCAATCGCCTTGCCATCTAAGTCTGTGACTTGCCCGCCTGCTTCCTCGAATATGAGGATCCCGCCTGCGTGGTCCCACCTAATCGCCAACATGTCAGCATGAATGATGTGAGAAGCAGCCTCGATTGGACACAGCAGGGGATACGAACATGTTACTCCTCCAGCTCGTATACTTGAAAATCCTCACCACCACACTCGCTCTCCCTAACCCCAGCACCGCATACTTCATCAACGAACTGAACAAATCTAGACCGGGCCATGGTGTGCCCAGTTTCGCTGCGACTTGGCGGTGGAGATCGAGAATTGTGGACGTGTAGCCTTCGCAATCGGACCACACCAAGTCCTTCACCTGCCTCTCATCGCCATGTCTCGGCACTCTCGTCGGCTCTTCCAAGAGGCCATCTCTCCGCAACGGGCGCACCCACGTTCCCTCCCCTCGCACAGCGTGGATCACACATCCTGAGCCAGAAGGGTCAATGGCATCCTCGCTCGGAGCCGGAGTAGAAGGATCGAGAGTAGACATCTCCAAGTTCGGACATCCGATGATACCAATCTTCTCAACTCCATGTTCGAGGTAAGCGCAATTGATAGCATACTGCTGTCCTGTAAGGAACGTCTTCGTGCCATCAATCGGATCAAAGACCCAAAGACTCTCTTGATCCGAGCGAGTAGTTGTGCCTCCTAGATCTAGTAGTTCCAGGACCTCTTCCTCGGACGAAGGCACGCTCAGACCGGATGAGATGAACACTGGAGCATATTCTTGGACCAAAGCAAAGACTGCTGCGAGGAGTGCTGGGTTCTCTCGCAAGTCGGTGGCGGACTCTTCGGCTAGGAAGACGGCGTTGGGGAAGGCAGAGCGGAGGGAACAGGTGAGTAGAGCTTGGACGGCGAAGTCGCCGATTGTGACGGGAGAGAAGTCGGATTTGGAGAGAGTGCCGGTCGAGAGGGAGGTTTTTTGGAGGTTGGAGGTTAGGGTTGCGGAGTGTTGGACTGCGAGGAGGGCGGTTTGGAGGTGGGTGGAATGGGACATCTTTTCGGGAGGAATGTTGAGAGATGAAAGTGTTGTTTGATGGATGGAAAAGGAAGAGGGTGAAATGGTAGTATATGGAGAGGCATGCACTGCTGCCTGAGGCACTAGCTGATGGCAGAGGAGACGGCACGAATGCTCGATTGGGAAGGAGCCGGGCTCAAGTGAATCTGACCAATCTTTGGCATGTGATAGTTCTAGTCGATTCTGTGCTCTCTTCTGTCTGTTTTGATCTTGTCAAGCTCCTCAAAGGTAGACAATGTCGTAGTAGTGACTCTGTGGTGATGGAATCACGTTGTCGACAAGCTCGCCAGCTCTAATACAGTCCAGCCGCTTCCCAAGCTATTGGTGTCTCCCTTCCCTCCTTTGATTTCAGGAAAGTCCCGTAATGATATGCTCAATCACTTCGCAGAAGTCGATGTTCTCCAATCCGCCCCACCGGAGGCACTGCTCGATTTAGACTCCTGCCCCACGCGCTCGGATCCCGGCAGTGCGTCACCTCGCGTGGCAGTGAACAGCTTACTTTGGGTGTCTCCGGACTGCTGTGCCGATATATCGCACTGATAGCTACATAATCCGTCCCTTCTGTACATTACTGCATCTCATACCAACAGGACATTAATCTGGGCATTGTCATTCCTTGCCAGGCTTCCGGCTGTATTATACCACATATGCCTGCATAACATTGCCCGTCTTATCCTCTTGATCCTTCCCCCACTCCCAGCCCCACGCGCACCAAGTGGAGGTACCGACCACATACTCCGACCAGACACGA
Organism: Zymoseptoria pseudotritici STIR04_4.3.1; assembly: GCA_000223685.2. Lineage (NCBI taxonomy): Eukaryota > Fungi > Ascomycota > Dothideomycetes > Mycosphaerellales > Mycosphaerellaceae > Zymoseptoria > Zymoseptoria pseudotritici. The sequence continues at coordinate 5,637 of AFIR01000950.1, forward strand.
GACGACCCCCAGACACACGACCTCTCTCACTCTCCGCTCTGAGCGGCTTCACTGATCGCAATGGCGAAGAAGGCCAAGCAACGAATCTCTTATGTCCTCCCCCTCGCCGGCTCGTCCACCACCCACGGCCACCGTCTAGGCGTCAATGGCCTCGCCGTCGATCCCAAATCCTCACTACTCTACTCCGGCGGCCGGGACGGTGTCATCTGCGCTTGGGATCTACACCTCGACCTGCAGTCCAACACAACCTCCGAATACGACGCGAAACCCGCCGCCGATGCCACCGCCACGACTTTCCGTCAGCAAGTGCAGGCGCATACACACTGGATCAATGATATTGCTTTGGCCCAGAATAATCAAGCACTGGTATCTGCGTCGTCGGATATCACGGTGAAAGTGTGGAGGCCTGCTGGGGAGGACAAACTACCGCCGCAGACGATTGGACTACACAGCGATTATGTCAAGACTCTGGCTGTGCCTTCTGCGACATGCGATTGGGTCGCGAGTGGAGGCTTGGACCGCAAGATCTGCGTGTGGGATCTGAATGGTGCTGGGCAAAAGCTGAGCATAGATGTGGGCGAGGATGAGGCTGGGTCCATGCAGTCGAAAGAGAAGGGAAGTGTATATGCATTGGCGGCGACGACATCACTATTGGCGAGTGGGGGACCGGAGAAGACGGTCAGAGTTTGGGACAGTCGGACTGGACAGAGGACGACGAAATTGGTGGGACATACGGACAATGTGAGGGATATATTAATCAGTGAGGACGGCACCACGATCATGACGGCGAGTAGTGATCGGACGGTCAAGGTGTGGAGTACAATTGCTGGACGGTGTATGTTCACATTGACAATGCACGACGCAAGCGTGTGGTCATTATTTTCCTCAGATCCGGACCTGTCGGTGGTGTATTCGAGTGACAAGAATGGACTAGTGGCCAAGACGGATACCAGGAACACCATTGAGCTGGACGAAGGACTGTCTGTCGCGGTGTGTCAAGAGCACGAGGGAGTGCACAAAGTGGTGGCAGCTGGAGACAGGATCTGGACGGCCACAAGTCGACCAAGCATCAACCGATGGCGGGATGTCTGCACAGACAATGCGGAGATCGACGTTCCGGAGAACTACAACACGCATCGACGGAGTTCGGCGAAGAGATACTCGATGGCTCAGACCGAGAAATCAAACACATCGCCACTAGCGCAGACCACCTCCCTCACTGGCAACAATACCGGCAAACGGCGAATCCCTCTCAAACACATGCTACGACTGAGCAATACGGCGTTCTTCCCGGCGCCGATGATCGCTGACAGCGAGTCGCCCTCGGCAAAAAGAGCGACATTAGACGCTCCAATCCTTGAGGCGATGGTCTTACAACCCGTACGATCACAGCCGGAATATTCAGTCGAGGGTCAGAACGGACTGATCAAGCACGCATTATTGAACGACAGGAAGCGTGTGCTGACGATGGACACCGCCGGAGAAGTCGTAATGTGGGATCTACTAAAGTGCGTTCCGATACGGTCATATGGCAAGCGTCATATCGAGGACGTCAAAGATGAAGTGACAACAACGGCGACAGTGGCGAACTGGTGTACTGTGGATACGCGGACTGGTAGTGTCGCCGTGATTCTGGAAGAGAACACCTGTTTTGATGCGGAGATGTATGCGGATGAACTGGATCTGGACGAGGATGCGGAATTCAAGGAGGATCAGCGAGTGAACCTTGGAAAGTGGGTGCTGAGATATCTGTTCGATGGCTTGATTCAAGAGGAGATTCGACGGGACGAAGTCTTGCGGAACCAACTCATCAACGCGCCTACGAAACAGACGCTTCAGCGTGAAGGCGCACCATCGAGCATCCAGATGCCGTCAGGAGGAACTAACGGATGGCACGCTGGCTCGTCTGCCGCACAATCCACGACCACACTAAAGCCTAGTGTCAATGGAATTGCAGTCCCTGGAACTCCTGGCTGGAACATTGGTCTCGCCACGCCAGGATCTGTCAACTCTCCCACGCACACAAAAATCATCCCAACCACTCTAACCTCGACGACTGAAGAGTCAGCACCCAATGATACGCTCCGCACCTCGACATCTTCTCGAGACCGCACGTCCGCCGATCGTGCTCCCGACTACTTCTCTACATCCCGCATCGCTTCGGCGGAGCTCACAACACCCGCCGCTACGTCTCAACCCGCCACCACTCCTGGGACTGAAGATCCGTCAACACCCACAGCCGACACGCATAATACTCCAACAACACCTGGCGGAAAAGAAGCAGGGCTCTTCGGCAAGAAGTTCCGAATGGGCAACATGGGCATGTCGTCCTTCGCCTCAGGCATGAAGAAAATCACCCGCATCCAGACCAATGACTCCGCCGCGAAACCGGCCGAGGAACTCAAATCTCCCACCGACACCGACAGCCACTCTCAGACTTCTCAAACCACCGATCCTACCCCGAACAATTTGCGCCCCGTCGACGAATCACTCAACGGCACCTTGCAAAAAATCCGATATGCGTACCTAGATTCGCTAGAGCAACAAGCGTCGGCCGCCACGGCTTTTGCTAATGGCTTGCCTGTGCCGCCGCCTGGACCTGTGGCCTTGCAGAGTTTGATCACGCCCGCGCCTATGAGCGAGCTGCCTCGCCTCTTCCCGCCGAAGGACACGACGATTCTCATCCAGGAAGACCGTCCCGAAGCGGGTGGAGTCGCCGATCTCTTCGAAGGTACCGTCGGTCAGCTTCACGATATGGTCGACGATGTCGAGAAGGTAGCTCCAGGCTGGCTTGGAGAAGTCCTCCTCCGCGGCTTGGTAGGTGGAAAAGAAGTGGTCAAGATATCATTCGTGCTTGAGGCGATGGAAGTCGAGACGAAGGGTCGCAGTGAGGCGGAGGGACTGGTTGACGGGACTGGAGCTGCAGTTGCGTGGATGAGACTACCCGGTGTCGTAGCTCCGGGCGAAGGAGGTAACCGACTTAATGCTAATCGAATGTTGCGGGCGAGGAAGATCGCGGGATACGTGGCTGAGCGGATCGAGGGGTCGGGTACCATCAGTACAGCTGGAAGAGTCGGTAGTGTGGGTACGATGGAAGGTGAGGCGAAGCGAGATGGCGAGGAAGTGGATGGTGAGACGGAAGAGAAGTTGCGACCTGAGGAGTATCTGGAACTTTGGTGCCAGGGACAGGTGAGTCGCTGCACACCGAAAACTGTCCCATGTGAATCCGGCTAACATGTCTTTCTAGCTTGTCCCACCTACCATGACCCTCGCAACAATCCGATCGCACATCTGGCGCGGAGGCGGAGATATCGTGTTGGGCTACAAGAGTAATGGCAGGAAGAGGTTGAGGCATGTGCCTGTGGTGAAGGGAAATGGAAGCGCGAGTAGTCAAGTCGGCGGGAGTGAGAGTGGAGCGTAGTGCTCTCGTTGCTAATGTAGAGAATACGATCCTCCATGGCTTCGAATGCTTCATGCTCTCGGGCTACTTCTGCGCATTCCTCCTGTCGTCGACCACTGTTTCTGCCTGCTGATCTTTAGTCCATAGAATTATTCCTGCTCAAGGACGTTCTTCAGTCTCGATCAGACGCTGTACGAAGCGTCTGAGACTAGTTGTCAGGCAAAAGGCTGGATGATTGACAGAAGGGCCGAAAGCGGCAGGAGCAGCGGCCACGGCCCGAGCTCCGCAGAGCTTAAGTCCGAAGTGATTCTTTCTGATGAGTGATGACTTCAACCTTCTGTCAATCTACACGAACATGTCTTCGAAGCTTATACGAATGCACTAGCGCTTGCTTGAAAGTGATCAATCAATATCTCCCAGCCCGAAGTCTCTTCCCAGACCGCTATCATGACCGACCCACCAGATTCTCGTAAACCTTCCTCCTCGGTCAACCATGAGCCTCATGACCCTGGAAAAGGACCTCTACCGACCACCATTCATGGACATACCATTGAGCCGGACCTCACTCCAACGAACCTCAACAGAATCTATCACTCCCTCGATCGCCGCATCATCCCTCCCTTCTGGCTCCTCTACTTTCTCTGCTCCGCCGTTCGCTCCAACCCGGGCCTGGCCCAAACCATGAACCTCTCCTCCTCCCACGACATCTCCTCCGTCCTCAACCTCACGCCACATGAACTCTCCACCGGCCTAGCGCTCTTCTACGTCGCGTATGTCATTTTCGAGTTACCATCCAACTTGGCAATGTCGAGACTTTCGCCCAGTTTGTGGTTGGCTAGGATCGTCATCAGCGTCGGAGTGATTGGCATCGCGATGGTGGGCATGAAGAACGTGGCGGGGTATTGTGTCCTGCGGTTTTTGCTTGGTGCGGTTGAGGCGGGGATGTGGCCGGGGATGAGTTTGTATTTGACGTTGTTTTATCCGACGCATCGAATGGCGAAGAGGGTGGGGTGGTATTTTACTGCCAGTCAAGTCAGTGCGGCGGCGGTGGGCTTGGTGAGCGCTGGGTTTCAGAAGATGGATGGGCTGGGAGGATTGGAGGGTTTTCGGTGGATGTTCCTTTTGTGGGGACTGGTGACCTTTGTGGTTGGTGTTGGGTTGCTCTGGTGGTTGCCGGATCGGCCTGCTGTCCCCGGAGAGGAGAGCGAATTGAGGAGAGACGGTTGGAGAAGATGGATCCCGAGACGCAAGCCGGCGTTAGTGGGCGAGGACGCACGAGTCCACTACGAGGAGCTGAGCATTGCGTATGCGAGGACGAAGTGGACGCTTCGAGACTTGTGGGCGGTGGTGGTCGACTGGAGGTTCTGGCCGTTGTTGATCATGTACTTCGGAGTAGTGGGCGTCGGAAATGGAGTGCAGAGCTATGGAACCGTGATCTTGAGAGCGATCAACCCCGGATTCAGTGGCGTGGAGTTGAGTCTGCTGTGTGCCTCCCTCGCTTTCCTCCTTGATACCACCACACTGACAACACCTTCCAGATACGCTCCAATATGGATTTGCGATCTGATCGGCATCCTCTGCATAACCCCCATCTCGGATCGCTTCCACCGACAGCGCGCTCTGTGGTTCACCATCCCCACACTGCTCCAAATCACCGGCCTCCTAATCGCCACCTACGCCACCTCCGCCCGCTGGGCGCAGTACTTCGGCCTCCTCCTCGTCGGCTTCGGTCTCGGTCCCACCGTGCCCATGACCATGACCTGGACCGCCGAGATCTTCCAGCCGCGTCATGGCGAGATCGGCGTTGCGGCCGCAGGTGCGCTGGTGTCCGGGCTGGGAAATTTGGGGTCTGTGGTGACGAATTATGCGCTGTTTGCGGGGTGGCCGGAGGATAAGGCGAGGACGCCGGTGTATCTGGGGAGTAATTGGGTGATGATTGGGATTCTGGTGGTCAGCATTCTGGCGAGCTGGACGATGGAGTGGTTGTTGAGAGTCGTGGATGGGAAGGGGAGGGACGTGAAGAGGAACGTCAGTAGCTGAATGAGCACAAGAGTTGGTCTTGAAGATCCTGGTCAGAAAATGGTCGTCTGAGACTCTTTCTGTCAGCTTTATCACAAAGGTCAGAGGGGATTCACCCGATGCCTCACCCAACGATCAAGAAGCAAAAGATGCTTGACTTGAAGTGAGCGGCTCAGCTGCCTCCATTTGATCTTCCTGCGACTGTCGCGAGCGCGGCTCCTCATGTGTGAGGGTTGTGGCCAATAAATTGCTTAATCAATGTTACTTCCTCGATGTGGAGTTGAGATTTGTCTTTACATTCACACGGCTTTTCGCCTTCCTTGTTCTCCCTCTTCTAAATACAGGTTATTCAACACAGCAATTATACAGAATGCTCTTTATCATCCTCGTTGGTCCAGACAGGGCACACGACCGCCATTGTCGAGAAGAGGTGTGTGTTCCGGGTCGCGGTCGATAATGTTACAATGGGTAATCGTAGTCGGAGGAATCGTTCGCTATGGGCGGAGTTTACTCGTTGATCTTTGCGAGGATACTGCAATTATTATGTCAGCTTCCAGATCCTCGGTTTAGATGCCAATATAGCCATCACTCACTCGTGGTCCCGGAAGATCGAGAACTCTTCCTCACCGACCTTGATCGGGCTTCCGCCGAACTAAATCCAATGTCAGCCGTTGTCGTTCCCCGGAATCCGTCTCATCGTCCTAGCCGTACCTGAGGAATCAGCACACGGTCACCCGCGCTCACACCCATTGGTATCCTCTTTCCGTCCTTGTCCATCATGCCTGGTCCGACAGCCAACACCTTTGCCTCGTTGAGCTCCTTGACGGCCGTCTCCGGGAGGTAGATTCCGCCGGCAGTCTTGGCTTGCATCTTTGCGCGCTGGACGAGTACGCGGTCCAGGAGAGGTGCGAGGGACTTGATGGATTTGATGGCGGTAGACTGTAAGGGATCGCATTAGACTTGCGGCGAGCTTCCTGAGTGATGCAAACTCACCATGATGATGGTAGGAGGACCTTAGGCTTCTGAGAGGAATGAAATGGGTTTCGGGAGTGTTCAATGGGTTGTGGTAGAGGTGTGGTGGTGGTGATGGGATGGTAAGAATTTCTAGAAAGCTCGAAGTCGAGTAGAATACAGCTTCATGCCGAATTAACCGGACATCCGGACATCGGGTAAGTCTCGACCGGTCGTCAATCTGGACTTCACTCCATTTCTGCTATTACTCTTCCTCGGACACATCAACAACATCAATGCTGCATGTCGTCCGCTACCGAGGACGTCAACAGCAGTCCACTGACATGTATAGCGTCCACGGCAATTGGTCGTGAGCCTTCTGTTGGACGAATCGCCAGCGACAGGAAGCCTGGGCGCGGCGAACACATCACGAAGGCTCAGTTCACGCCAGATGGGACGACCATTATCGCCCAACACGATGACCACCATCTCAAGACCTTTGTACTTCCGACAAATTTGCTGGAAGAAGAGCATCAACCTCATCATTTGACGGCCTACGCAACCCACAAGTCCGCGACCGACACCCAGGATTTCGCCATATTCCCCGGCTTCGACCTTTCAGACCTGTCCACCACCTATGCACTATGCGGCGACAACGACCAGCCCATGTCTCTTCGCAATGTCTGCGACTGGACACACTCGCAAGCAAAGTATCCGCTTGTGAATGATAGAACCGAAGCACACTACTCGCCGCGCACGCTTCACTTCATCAACAGCGGCTCCCACTTCCTGGTCGGCACTCACAACAATCTGGCCGTGTTCGACATCACCCGTTACAATTCCGGCCCTGTGTCATTGCTGCAGCTCAAACCCAGGAAAGGCACATATAAAGGCATGCCGCTCACTCGTAAAGCTTACGTGAGTGCTCTGGCGACAAGCTTGGCTGGTGTCCTCGCTCTAGGCACGACCGAGAGGGAGATTGCTCTCTATGAACACTCGGGAATGGGAGAACGTACCGCTGTGTTCAATATGGATTCATACCGAGGGACTGGGGTCAGTGTTTTGAAGTGGAGCCCATGCGGCAAGTATCTCCTCGTTGCCGAACGTCGGTCGGATGAGATACATGTGTTCGACATTCGCGACACGCGGAGGCATGTTTCTTCTCTGATTGGACGTGCGGGAAACACTAATCAGCGCTTGGGACTTGATATCTTGCATACCAGAGAAGATGGCTATGAGCTCTGGGCTGGTGGGATGGACGGTGTGGTTCGCATGTGGCATAACCCTGGATCGAAAGAGGGAGAATGTTCGCCGAGTGAAGAGTTGAAGGTTCATGAAGGTAAGCAATTCTCCAGCAACTGCAACCGGATGATGACAGCTGACTGTAAATGTTTAGCCCCGGTGACCAGCACAATCTGGCATCCCTTCACGTCAATCCTCGCAACTTCTGCCGGAAGCCGATCCAACACGTACGAAGACGAGCAGGATCCTCCGGACAACATCGATAATTCTTTGAGGGTCCACATGGTAGGATCGTCGAACGAAGTACCTGTTTCTTACTTCCTCTCATCCCACAGGGATTTGTGTCTTCCTCTTCGCCCTCCACCTGAAATGGGAACCGCCCTCGCTTTCCGCCCACCGCCTTTGAGAGGAGCCAGGCTTGCTTTTCGTCCTCTTGAAGTGGGAGTCGGGCTCATTTTTCGGCCTCGCTAGTCTCAGACGTCGCGCGGTAAGTCCATATTCCTCGGAATTCGTGCTCACTTCACGCTTTGATCATTTCTGCTATATGTTCGATCACTTGACGGTCTGGGCATCAAAGTCGGAAAACCAGACGATATGTAGAAGTGCTACACCCCGGATCATCACATTGGTACACTTGATTGAGCTTTCAGCAAAGCTGTCCGCCAACAGCAAAGAGTCAACAGCACTCGACTTGATAAAAGTACACTCCGTATTACCACCAGACAAGAACTTTTTCCCTCCACCATGGCCAACAGTCGACATTACGTTCCACCCGGCATCCCTGTCAGACTGGGTCAAATTCTATTACGACTTACACCTTCTCTCAATGAGCAATAACGTCCTGATAATACTGTCCAGTAAATTCCTTGTCATCTTTCACATCGGTCACGGACGTCGCACACGGATCGACTTCGAAACCCTGGGTATCGAGCTTGACGTTCGATTGCCGGCCGCGGACGTTGGTTACCTGGACGTCTTTGTGATCGTGCGGACGGCGTATATCTTGAACAGTTCCGGGATACCAGACTTCTGCGCCACCGCGTTCGACTTCGAGGTGGTAGTTCAACGTGGTCGCGAGAGTGGAGGGTTTGAGGACTGCTGCTGCCATATCGAGGAATGGTGCTGGGAAAGCTTTGTGAAGGGGTGTCAATGGCAAGCTTACGTTGGGTTGAGGCCGAGGAGTGCTTGATGGATGTTTGTCAGTTCTACGGCGAGAGACCCAACTCCATCTCAAATGGTTTAGTAGCTGAAGATAATGGTTTCAGGCCTGTTTCCGGACACTCCAGTGACCGGCCATGGGTGGCTTGCATTAAGTTCTGCCCTGCAGCAGCTGATGCTGGATCATCGCTCCAGGATCTGTCTCCGTCCTCGAGCAGGAGACTTATGCTACGCTTTGAAAGTCGTTCGAGGTGCATAGACTGACGGCAATGTCCAATTTAGGAAGTCCCTCTCTTGGCATGGCGCATTGGATTAGAGCTTAGCTGACCTCAGGTCTCCCGAAGGGAGCTCGCACGATCAATCGAGTCGAAGAGAAGCCAGCTTTTGAAATAGCTGCAAACCAAGAACATCACCGCCTTCCAGCGCCCCGGATCCGGAGTCCAACCTCATCGAGATTCTAGCAGCACGTCTTCGCAGATTCTACATTCACTGCCATCATCATTCAACGAACCTAAGAAATACACGAGACCGATTGGTGAGGATTGAATCTGGGTGGAAGAAGGTCTGTTCGAGTGGAGTATAATACACGGTAAGCGTTCAAGTGTAAGTGTGCGGCGCGATCTGGTACTTCGCCAGCGTATCGCCACAGTGCCCGAAAACGAGCTTGCCGTTCGTTCGCTGTGAGGTACTCAGTCAGTAAACTTTGTTCTGGTAAACTCGATTCTCGGCAACGTACCTTCTGCAACGAAGTGATCATCTGATGCGAACGGATCCAATCATCGTGATCGCGGGCCAGCCAGCCTTGAGGGACACCTGAAATCGATCCGTAAGTATGCTGCTGCTTGCAAGGAGATCAGGGGATGACTGACCACTCTCGTAGTTCTCAGCAACATGGTACTGATCCGTCGTGAAAATCCAAGTCCCACTCTCCTTCAAGTTGACCTGCACACCTCAATCAGCAAAGAAAACCCCTTCTACTTCTCATCTCGCCTCGAAAGACGTACCTGCATAATACACAGCCCCGGAGTGTGGCCCGGAGAATGCCTCAAATTAATTCCCGGCGCCAACTCCAAAAAGTCTCCATAGAAACTCTTCCAATTCAAATCAAACCCCAAATCCTTGGGTAAATACACGCCAATATCGCTCTTCGTCGCGACAGAGTGAAACGCATGTTTGAGTTCCTTTTCGTGCACGTAGATCGGCACATCGGTACCTTTGAAGTGCTCCAGACCTCCGGCGTGGTCGAGATGCAAGTGGCCCATGATGACGGCTTTGACGTCTTTGATCGAGTGGCCGGTCTTGGCGATTTGAGTGGGGAGTTCGTGGTCGGTTTGGTAGTCGACGCGGGCGAAGATGTCGTTTAGGGGGGCGCCCCAGACTTGGAGGTGGTTGTTAGGGTAATGTGGAGGATAGGATGGGAGGGGCGGGTTACCTTCGGGGTAATTCTCTCCGCCTCCGGTTTCGAAGAGGATGAGGCCTTCGGTTGGGTGCTCAATTAGCACGCAGATGATGACGACTTTACGGCGTTGAGATTCGGGTTTGGGGTTGGATGCTGTGCTTGTGCCGCCTCCGCGGGTGAACCAGCCTTGGTCGGCTTCGAGGTTGCCGCAGTGGAGGAGCTGGGAACGATCAGAATGAAGCCTGCTTTTCTCGATGCGGTGTATAGTCGTACCCATAGCTTTGTGCCCTGTGATGTGTGTTAGCCTCGGATCTGCTCTCATGTTTAAGGAATATGCCATCTGACCTCAGGCGCCTGGTTGATCAAGTCGAGCCCAAAAGGTGGAGCTGTGTTAGTAGTCGACATGTTGGCGATTTGGGTAAGGTATATATCCAAGAGAGTGAAAGAAACAGAAGTGAAGTCAAAGGGAAGTCATACGGGCGACGTAATATTGAGCTGGCCAGAGTCTCAGAGCTCGGCCCAACGGGGAGTTCTCTATGTAGGTCGCTGGCCGATCACTAGTCGGGCTGTGTTGAACGGCTAAGGTAATTATTCCCCGCTGGAGTGGTAGCTTTCATTTGACAGCTGCTGACGTGTGTTGTCCAGCTGCATCTGCGCCTCTTATCGAAGCTTGTACTCCCGAGGTCTGTTGCGAGGCGGACTTGCTACGTTGTCGTACGGAGGTAGCGTATACTACTTTATGGTCGAGGAGGGGTCTCTGCCTTGCCTTGTAGGCTGGTAGCCGATCACATCATTTCCTGATCAACGACGTCCTCAAGGGCTCGGACGACCTTCAGACTTCTGATGAAAGGGTAATGGAGTCCGGAAAGGCTCAAGTTCGAGTGCCGGGATCGCATGTCCGACTTTCGTGGAGCAGTCAGCCGGCATATACTGTGCTTCTCGGTCGTCAAGTATAGGCGAGATGACGTGGTCAATGTGATCGGGATCTGCCCAGGAACTCGGAAGATGAAGGATGGATGTTCGACAGAAGAGTGAAGTCGGCTGACGAGGTTGAACCATGTCCATCAAGGTACTGCAGGTGCCGTTCTACAGCTGTCATGAAACAACGCCAAGACGAAAGATTGGTGTCGAGCATCACGATTGTACTTGTAGATGATATAGTACTGATACCTCTCAAATAGCGACTCATATCTCCACAACCCTCCCCTCGTCTTTCGCTTCAATCGGCCTCCCCTTCCGGTCAACCCTCACATCCCTCGGATCAAACCCACCCTTACCCCAGCCTGCCCATTCCGCTGTCGGCTCACCGCTCACATAATCTTCAGCCTTGAACTCCCCGCACCTCTCCACCAGCTTGAAGAACTTCTCGTAGTCAATCACCGTATGCCACTTGCCTTCACCAGCAGCGTTCTCCCGGTAGAACCTCTCTTTATCGGCCAGCAACACACAACAACTATGCTGGTGTTCCGCCGCAAGTCCATACTCCATGCCATCATTCTGCACACCCCTCGTCTTCAACTCCGCCGCCAATGCAAGCACGAATTCTTGTACTTCTTCCCAGAACGGAACGTTGGCCATGCTTAGGCCTGCGCCGGCGGAAGTGGATGTCCCGCAATATGTGACGCCTTTGACTTCAATAAACCCCGGGCGTGCACGCTGCACTAGATCCGCATATCCCGCGACTTCGTCTGCGATATTGAAACCCTTGACGAGCGTGAGACGGAAGACAGTGCGGTGAGAGTAGCGCTTCGCTCGCAAAATGTCCATGCAGTCGCAGAATCGTTCCCAGAAGTCTCGATGTAGAGGACGGTCGATTTTCCGTAACGAGTCGCGGTTGGAAGCGTCGATGGAGACGTAGAGTTGTGTCACAGGGCCGAGGGCCGCGAGGTGAGCGGGATGTTGAGCGTTGCAGACCAGGAAGGAGGAGATGTGCTGTGCGTGAAGCATAGCCAGGAGTTGGTTGATGTGCGGGTAGAAGATCGGTTCGCCGACGAGACTCAGAGCGCAGTGACGGACGCGCATGGCTTCTGCGAAACGTTCCGATCGTACGCCGGGTACGCCGCGGAGAGACTTGATTTTCTTGTAGTGGGCTGCCAGGATGCCTTCGAAGATTTGCTCTGGTGGATCAACTTGCCAACGCCAGGTTGTGCCGACGGGATTCGAGCCGTGGCGCCAGCAGAAGACGCATTTGTTGGAGCAGGAGAGGGATGGTGTGGCTTCCATGCAGCGGTGGGAGGCGATGCCGTAGAAAGAGTATTTGTAGCAGGAGCCGCGGCCGCGGAGGGCGGATTTGGTCCAGCGGCAGATTTTGACGCCGGAGTGGGTGCCGATTATGGAGTAGCCTTGTTTGGTGAGGGAGTTGAAGGTCGGGGAGTTCACTGGGACCATTTCTTTCGGAGGGCCGGTGGTGGTTGATGTTGATTTCTTGGAGGTGGTGAAGTCCACGGGGATCGGAGCGCGGATATCTTCAAGATCTGCGGTGGTTGTGATCAATGTCTCTCCATCGTCGTAGCCTTCGTCGGCCTCGTCTCCACTCTCGACCGGATCTCCACTTCCAGGAACGCCCTCTCCCAACCCCTTTCCTTGACTCAGATCGTGGACGATGGCCTGCACTCCCCTTCGCCATTCTTCCAACCTCAACTCGACATCATCCTTGACATCTCCCATGCCCAATGGATATGCTCTCTTCTTGCCAGTCAACTTTGCCATCCATTTGTCCACCTCAATCGCTTGCACGCAGTAGCCTTCTTGTTCTGTTGGCCACTCTTGCATATCTCCGAACCCAAACACACTGTATCCAGCCAGTGTCTGCAAAGGAGCGGTATCGATTCGGAAGTCATGATGTGTTTCTTGGAGGTGCGAGAGGAAGTTGTGTAGTTCGGTGTCGATGTTATAAGACGGAATGAGGATCGTGTAGAAAGCTGCAGTGCCTGGACTGTCATACTTGGGTGGTGATATAAAGAAGTCGTCGTAGTCGATGTCGGTCAAGTCGTGGATCTGCGGTGGTAGGACGCGGTCTTCGGCATCTGGGAGGATGAAGGATTCGGCAAGCTTCTCGGCGTAGGCTTTCGTTGAGCCTCCAAGGGTGAAGTAGAAGATGTATGGCTGTATCTTGTCGATTGGAGATCGTTCGTCCTTCGCTTGCTCTTGCTTCTTGACCTTCTTCACGCCTTTTACTCGACGAGGTCCATTCGTCTTGACAGGCTGTGCTATGGGTACTGTCTTCCCTTGAACGACTTCAGGAAATTGCATGGGCTTCTCGGTGACAGGAGATCCTAGCGGCGGAGTCAAGATGGCCTTGGTCTTCGTGCTTCTCCAATGCAGTGTCAGTCGCGCAATAGCAACGAGGAAGCCTGCTGAGATGAGAATCTCCGTCCGATGCGCATGCCATAGTAAGAGTAACTCCTGAGGAAGCTGAAGGGGATAGGATTCCTCCATTGTGTCTGCAATACCTGTTCACAAGACCAAAGTGTGGTGTAGAAACTCTCATTCACTCACCTCTGGCGGGGGACTTGGTCAAAATTGAGGCTCGATTTACCCCCACATTCTCGCTTCTACCCGGTCGATCATCCGCAACCTTGTTAAGCGCGTCGTCCGAGCTGGAGCAATGAGCATCCACTCATCATCAGCTGCAGCTTCCAACCTCTTCGTCTCTTCTTCTTCCTCTTCTCTTCTCCGACAACAACATCACCATGTGAGAACATCGCTCTCTGCACCTAACACATCGACCGACGCCGCCATGTCTTTCACCATGGAAGACCTCCACCAGCGCTGCGAGCATCTCGCCCACCCTCACTGGTTCCCGGTCACCCTCGCCAGCGTCCTGGTCATCGGCATACTCATCTCCTACCTTCCGCAACACTACAAGATCTTCGCTCGACGCTCATCCGAAGGTCTATCGCCATGGTGGGTGCTGCTCGGCGGTATCAGCTCCATTGCTGCTATTGCGAACATTCTCGTCCTACCTGCCAGTCGACGAGACATGGCCTGCTGCAAAGAGCTGGACGGTGGAGCTTGTGCGGCTGCGCTCCTGGGAGTGGCACAAATCGGAGTACAGTTCACATCATTCATGATTATCGTCCTGCTGTTTCTGGTCTTCTTTCCGCGGAGTGAGGCCGAAGTGCAGGACCTCACCGCTTCGACTGCATCATTGACCCACAGCAACCCAGCGAAGCGATCGGATCAATTGATCGTCGGAGCTAGCATCTTCGTTTCGCTCTTCGCTGTGCTGATGGTCTCTCTGGTGCTGGTCTTCCGGATTCCCAGCCAAACACAAATCTGGGCTGACGCGCTGGGTACCGTCAGCGGTGTGCTGGCCGGTGTGCAGTACCTTCCGCAAATCTACTACACATGGGTGCTAAAAGATCTGAAGAGTCTGTCGATGGGAACACTGGTCATACAAGCACCGGGTGCTTTCCTTTTCGCCTTTTCGCTATGGCAAAGAGTTGGTTGGGAGGGCTGGAGTACATGGTTGGTTTACATCGTGACGGGTGCCCTGCAAGTGGTATTGCTCGTAATGGCAGTCAGATACTGGTCAAGGAGCAAGGAGGAAGATGCCAGTAGCTACGCCAGTGAGGATGAGCAGGACAACATCCCGAGTGAGAGAACGACACTTCTACCGAAAGCCTCCCACAGGCGCAATTCCTAGCAGGACATCAAGGCGGATTGCAGATATACATTCTTACAACCAACATCTGTCCCACCTATCGATGGTGCCAACATTACTCATACAGCACCGCGCCTTCCTATCGATGCGACCGTTATTCAGACGCCGCAACCTCACATCTCTGCGATGCTCCTCCGTCGCAAGGCCCGTGCTCACCGCCCACCTGATCGGTACAAGCCCTAGGAGGCAATGGCTTCGACCAAGAACCACGCAAGGACATGCATCGCCGCTGAAGATCTGGCGGCCTTGAGGGCGAAGGAGAAGAAGCGATACGTGATGCCAGCGGACTCAAGAATATTGGTACTAGGAAAGCAGGTGGTAAAATTCTTCACGCAGACTCCGGGACATCCGCTTCGCCCTTTGACTTGGCCGTTGAATGAACCAGCGACGCGGAAGGGTGTGCGACGACGAGGCAGTGAGGAAGCACGGCATCCACACCCCGACACGACATCTCATTCGATGTGGAATCTGCGCAACAGCGTGAGGTTTCCCTGGCGCAGAACAGCACAGCCTACAAACAGCAATGTCCTCGCGCGACTGGAAGCAGGTCGACTGCTCCAAATCAAGGAAGATCGGCAGCTCCAACTGCGCATTGAGCAAGAGCAGGTCTTTGACGCCTTTGTAACTGCGCCGGACACGCTTTTCCACGGACTATCTATATCAGCTTCGGCTGCTGTGATTCCGGATCGTGATGGAGCTGCTACTTCGCCTCGCCCTCCACAGTTGGCTCTCGCTCCTGCTATCCAAACCGGTTACGACGAATCTTGCCTCCACTGCCGCCGCACGGTCCTACCATCTCCACCTCTCCCGTCGTGGACGCTGTGTCCTCAGGAGCGCCTGCGACTTCTCCAAGCTGGGCGACCCGCAGTTGAATTCCAGAAACGTCTTCCGTATTCTTTCCAAATGTCTCTCCCGGCGCTATCAGGCGGGCGGATCTCAATGACTCAACGTCCCAGTTTTGGCTTAGTGCAAAGTACAGAGACAAAGTTTTCACCAAGAGGAGCGCGGTCTGGCGAGGAGCAAGGAGACTGGATGCGCGTGCTGAGAGGCACCAGGCTTTGGGAGAGGGAGAGAGCACTGAGGAGAAATTGGGCAAGGGGTGTCAGAGTCACGAATGAAAATGTTGTGGATCAAGTAGACCGCGAGGACCTGATGTTGGAGGAGAAGAAGGAGACTTTCACCAGGATGGTTGGCAGGAGATTAAGTCGGGCGGCCAGTGTAGTCTGGACAGCCGGGGTTTCTCTTGGAAGAAGCACAGTAGGGAGGCCGAGTGTCGTTGGCACCGTCCGGAGAATGTCAACGGCCGTTGGCCGGAACCGGTCCGCCACGATCACGGCGATTGCTGAAGCTGCACCTCCGAGGGTAGGACTTCCATCTGCCATCGGGCCCATCGACCGCCCGGAGACGAAGCCGTCCAAGGCTTCTCACAAAGCATCGCGCTCTGCGCCAAAGGCGCTGCGACGCAAAGCTCCACGCCCTGCTAAAGGCAATGTGTCTCAACCAGAGCGCCAACGTCCATCTTACCGCCGCTCCTCTGTACAAACTACATTCCGACGAAAGCCCCTCCCGAAACGACCCTCAATCCAACTCATCCTCTCCCAACCAGCACACCCCACTCGCGCAGCTCATGCGACCGAACTTGCCATGTTCGTTCCGGACGTGCCCACGACACGGGTCCAACTGCAGACTGAACGCTGGCATACTATTATTTCCACCACTGAAAAGAGAAGAATGCTCCGCACTGCGGATGTGGAGTTTGGTCTGGATGAATGGACGTTTTGGACTGTTACCGCTGATGGAAGGTGGGAGGCGATTCGTAGGGATCTTCACTCGGAGCCGAAAGGTGGAAAGGAGAAACGACAAGATCTGATGCGCAGGGGCACGTTACCTGTTGAGTGGAAGCAGAGCGATACAGAATCCTCTGCTTCGACGCCGCTTTCACACCCGAGCAAGTACATTCGCGAGGACGCGCAATTCCAGCCTGAGGACATTGAGCAGCCTTCGTCACCCCCTACGGCGCCTCCACTTCTCCAGCGCTCGATATCCGCTCCAATCAACGACACCAAATGGCGTCCAACTGCAGGACCACCTCCGAATCCTCGGCCGCAACACCGCCAGCTGACACCATATGGTCATGCCGTAATTCCACTTCCGAGCTCAGCTTCGCAGCCTGGCTCGTCTCGTGCCGGACGCGCATCTCGTCCGGCCCGTCCGTCGCTTGTGAACCCAAGGTGGTCGTTCAGTCTTTCTTTGTCGAAGACTGCTGGTGGTGTGAGGATTCCGGATGCAATCGATGAGGACGGAAATTCCGAAACCGCCGCCCGCAACGGTAGCGACGCCGAGATCGTTCGGGAGCAGCCAGGTCAAGATGGCATCGGCGCCTCCGGAGCTTGGAGCCCAGACCCCATTTTCGATGGTGATGACAGTACATCGTACTTTGACTGGCGACCTGTGAAGTTTGGGAGGAGTGGAGATCCTGCGAAACGTAGTGGGGCTAGGGCGGCAAGTTTTGACGTCGGCCCGTTTGGAGAGCTGCGCTTGAACGCCCCGACGGAGGCAGCGGACCAATTCGAGGATGACCCATCGAAGAGTTTCGAAGCGCCATTGACTAGGGAAGACTTATGGGTTCGTTCTTCTCGTACTGTGGCCGGTCGTGTATCCAAGAGCAGAGCGCAGCACATCGTCTCGACCAGACGGCGCGCCGCAGCGAGGAAGCGCGAGACTCTTGGGATTGCTTCGAGATGGGATGATATACGCAAGACGCACAAAGAGTTACGGGGTGATCTGTTCAGCTTGGAGAGCTCAAGACAGTCGTCATTGGCTAGCGTCGACCCAAATACCACGACGGCACCACCGCTGCTATCCATGGAACCCACGCAGGATGAGTGGCCTCGACCCAAACTTAAGGGAACAGCTGCTCCTCCTCCAGGTCCTGCCCGAATGCAGCCGCCTGCGGTAAAAGAGAATATCCCGCCTATCTCCACGGCTTTCCAGACTCGTCAAGATAGCTCACTTGGTCCGCGCGGGGAACGACTTTCTTCGCCCGTCGTTCGAAGGAGAAGTCAAGGTTCTTCGAAGGTAGGAACTGCGATCACGCTGGGTACAGAGAGACCGTCTTTCCGGAGGTCTCTGAGTTCTGGAGCCCGACTTGGGTCGACGGCGTTTGTTCGCAGCTCGATCTTGCGATCTAAGTCGAATGTGGCTTCGCATGGGCGCTCTCCATCCGGCTTTGACGGTGTGGAGGACTCTGCTTCCGTACAAGAGCAAACCGCGGGCATCTCTGCGTTTCCTCCCGGCGCTGCAGGTGATGTCGAAGACGAAGAAGATGATGGTTCGCGGAGAGACACACTCGCCAATGACCAAGCTCGCTCCGGCGGTGATGCAGAGAAGAAGGAACATGATAAGAGGCTGCGGAGTCCGACTTCTGTTGATCGGAGAAAGAGTCAAGGCGTTGGTCCTTCGGAGGGGGATGGTACTCAGGCGAGGTCAAGAAGATCGGGAGGACGGTGATATGATGAACTGAACACGGAGGAGTAGGATGAACTGTCGCTGAGTCGTCAATCTTTGTTGAATGCAAGATCGTTCGAATGCAGATGTCCGAGCGTGGTGCGATTGCAGATCGTAGAGTGTGCTTGAGTGCTTATCCGGGCATCCTTGTCCGTCTCGTTCGTCGAGTGGATAACAAACTTCGCAAGGGTAGACGATCGCAGTGTGACTTCGCATCCTGGTGTTTTAGTTCTACCGAAGCTGTCGAGTGGCGGTGAACACATGAAGGATGTCCATGCCGCTGATGCTTCTTGGAATAGACTCGAGTCACCAAATCTCTCAGGCGCACTATAGCTACCTACACAAGCCCCTCCAAGACCTCATTCGGTGCGACTGGACCAGCTAGAGAGCTCTTCTACACCTCCACCTCCACCTCCAACAGCACGAACTCCCGCACCTCTCCACAACCATGTCCACCACAACCAAACCCCCAATCCTCATCATCGGCGCCGGCCTCACGGGCCTCATCCTCTCCCACGCCCTCCAGCACATCTCCATCCCCCACCTCATCTACGACGCCGAGTCGCCCACTACGCACCGCACCCGTCTCCGCGAATGGAACATGGCCGTCCACTGGAGCATACCTTTGCTGCAGGAACTCTTGCCCAAGGAGCTATTCGACCGATTCGTAGCGGAATCGGCGGTGGATCCGAGTCTGGATCCTACGAAGGCTCCGTTTAATGGGGCGAGGATTTTTGATGGGTATGAGGGGGGGTGTTTGAAGGAGTTGGAGGAGGAGGGGGGAGTGGTTCGGGTTAGTAGGAGGAAGATGAGGGGGTGGTTGTTGGAGGGGGTGGATGTCAAGGTTTGTTCTCTTGAGTGCTGGTGCGAGGAGGGTTTGTACTAACTGGATGCATAGTTCGATCATAAACTGCAGTCGATCACTTATAACGACGACGACACCGTGACAGCCCACTT
This sequence comes from Zymoseptoria pseudotritici STIR04_4.3.1, assembly GCA_000223685.2. Classification (NCBI taxonomy): domain Eukaryota; kingdom Fungi; phylum Ascomycota; class Dothideomycetes; order Mycosphaerellales; family Mycosphaerellaceae; genus Zymoseptoria; species Zymoseptoria pseudotritici. Next base: position 24,936 of record AFIR01000950.1, read on the forward strand.
CGCTAACGGTAGCTCCTCCATCGGCCGTCTCCTCATTGGCGCCGACGGTCCTCGATCGCACATCCGCTCCCTCCTCTTCGACAACTCCCCCTCAGCCCTCACAGCGCCCATGCCAAACAGCATCTCCATCTCCAGCGTCTTCTCCTACCCCACCGCCGAACTGAACAAGCAAATCCGCGACTCCACCCATCCAACCTTCAGCATGATGGTACACCCGGAAATCTTCCTCTTCATCTCCATGCAAGACGTTCCCGACCCCAATGACCCTTCGACTTGGGTCTTCTACTTCTTTGCCTGCTGGCGCGGAGAACCGCCTTCTACCGCACCCACGTCCGAGGAATTGAGGGACTTGATCGTAGCGAAGAGTAAAGACCTCCACGAACCCTACCGCTCCGTGATCGCCCATTTACCGTCAGACGCCGTCTTCATGCCCCTCACGCTCGCGACCTGGACGGCTGAACCCTGGCCCACGCACGGTGGCCGGATTACCTTGGCGGGTGACGCGGCGCATCCGATGTTGCCGTTCCGAGGGCAAGGACTGAATAATGCGATTCAGGACGTGGCGAATTTGGTGGCGGGATTGGAGATGGTGGAGCAAGGGGAGTTGGGGCTGGGCGATATGGTGGAGGGGTATAGCGGAGAGGTGGCGAGACGGGGCGCGGAAGCGACGAGCATGAGCGTGAAGACCGCGGAGATGACGATGGAGTATTGGAGTTACAAGGAGAGTCCGATGATGAAGATGGGGATGAGGAAGGTGTGAGTGTTGGAGTGGTCGGTAGAGGAGCCGTGGAGGTCCAAGGGGTTCAGCAAAATGTGTCGACGAGCGTCGCGCAATCTAGATTTCGTGGTCCGTCTTCGACCTCGTCTCTCTCACTCAAACTCAACCCTCACCAAAGGCGTACTATAAGCATCCGTCTGTTCAGCCTTGTCCGTCTTCGTATACGTGACCCACACCACATTCTCCCCCTCCTTCGCCATCCCAGGATGCGCCTGTACACTATACGCCGGCAATCCTCCATTCCCACCTGGACCCTCCCAGAACTTGTCATGATTCTTCCACGGCCCCGTCGGATCCGGAGCGGTACAGATGAACATCGGCGCCCCAGGGAAGATGCTGCCTCCGATCCATACAAAGCAATCCCAGGGTGGGTGGAAGAAGTACGTCCCCTGCCCACCAGCGTTGGAGTTCTCGATGTTGAGCCCTGGGGTATCTCGACTGGGGAGGGTGGATGTCCAAGCTCCATTGACAAAGTACTCGTACGCACTCCGGTCTTCGATGGCGGAAGCAGGAACGCGAGCGAGAGCGGTTGTATCGTCGAAGTGGGCGTAAAGGAATGCGTAGCCTTCCCAGAGGAGATTGCCGTAGACGCCATAGGGGATCTCGCCCTCCTTCCAGAAGTTTGGGTCGACGATTTTGGGTTCGGGAAGGGCGTTGCGGTCGGAGGACGAGGATTGAGTGGTGCGGTACAGAGTTGTAGGTGGGTTCTTGGCGAGATCTTCAAGGCCTTTGATGTGTTCGATTTTGATCCAGGTGTAGGCTACGAGGGGCGCGTTGGGATGCGAGACGACGAGAGGAGGCGAGTCGGGCCAGAAAGGGTGGCGGCTGCCATCTTCGCGATTGCCGGCAACGCGGCCGGTGCCGTGAGTGTGGATTGGGAAGTAGGCGGACTCGCAGTTGTTGATGTGGTTGTCGCCGTATTGGTGGTGGACTGTTGTCTTCAGTGGGTCTCCGTTTCCGACTCCTTGGAGCTTCGGTCCGCCGCCGGGCTCAAGGTCAGACCAGCTTCCTGTACTAGTTATTATGGGCAGTTCTTGTGGGCTTCCATCGGGGCCGCAGAGTTGTGTCTCTCGATAGGTCCATAGAATACGGTCGCCGAATCGACAAGAGCCGCCCGAGTCGCGGTTGAGGCCGGGATCACCAGCAAGACCGACAACCTGGGGTGTTCCTTTCAATTTGGGAACGACGGGCTCTCCTGTGCGGGTCTGAGGAGGCGGAGGCCGGGCTACGTCGTGGCCAGGAGGTGGCCCGGCGACGTACATGTTGTTGGACAAGGGAGTCTGAGAGTTCCCTGCTTGCTGCTGTAGATTGGAAAGGAAGTTCTGCCATACGATCAGCATGGAATGAACGTGGATCATGCAATTTTTCGATGCTGTAATCGTCAGGAGGTGGATTATTGTCATGCCTTACCCTAGCTCTCCCTTTCAGACCCCCATTAGGCTGCTGTGCATCACCGCCGGAGCTACTGAAGTCGAGAATCAGCTCAATCTATCAGTCACAGACGGACACCGAATGTTTCAGTATACCTTCCGCTGAAGCCATGTAACCTCTTCTTCAAGTGGTCCATTATCGCCCGAAAGATTTATGGTCGTTCCCTTGGACGTGTAGTCTAGCAAGTGAAACCCACTGGCAATGGCAGTCGAGGCCAAGACGATGGACTGAATGACCTGTCAAGACTGGTGTAGCCAGGAGACGATGGGTGTTGTTCTGCGTTGATTTGGGGGCAGTCTGCTCACAATGACGCGGGAGATCTGGCAAAGCGCTCGTAGGTGATGTCGAGGTAGTCGGAACGTCAACAAACAGGATTTGGCGGGTCCAGACGAGGTGATGTCGTAGCGGCCGGAGGGCCTTGGTAGCTTCGACGTCAACGGCTCTAGCGGCCGGCGTGGAGGGGCTGATATGGAGCTGTGGAAGCAACCAGACAGCCGAAGACTCTTGACCGTATGCCTCAAACGACTGCTATGGCGAGGTGGACGACTCCTCCACTGATGAGAGCGATATTGTCAAAATGGAGCATTTCGATTCCGCCATCAATCTCAACTCATCCATTACATTCCCAAGCTTCACCATCTCGAAGAGATACATGCTTCCCTCTTGCGCACGACTATTCGATGTCTGCGCACGAATGCAGCAAGTGGCCAATCGCAGACGAACATCATTGAATGGTGCATGTCAGCACGGCGCATCCATCCATTTCATCAATCATAAACGCAAGCCAATTGGCCATCAACATCCGGTCCGCCATGGACATTGGGCACCTTACACCCGACCCTTGGGTCCGTCCACTTGGCGATGTGCCACTCGTTTGGAAAGTTGGGCTGGTTTGTCTCGCAGTTCAGCTCGTCAACACTGTCTATACCGGTAGCCTAGGAGCCAGCATTAGTATACAGATCGGGAAAGGCGGTAGGAGAGTTGTACGCAGATGGCGCCGGCGTTTTTGAAGTCACACTGTGAATAGTACTGGTGGGTGTCCGACCGAGCGCAGACATGGTAATGAGGATGGAGGTAGGAGCCCATGACGACGGGAGTAAGCAGACCAAGGCCAAAAACTGCGCCGGTGATTGAAAGCTTCATCTTGATGTTGTTGTAGCGGTGTCGAAGTCGGGGTAGCGTGCGGTCCTACTTGATGGAATGTAGTCTCACCGGCGTTGGGATAGTGTCGTCGGTGTTGATCCAAAACAGGAAGCGGTGTTGGCGAAGCGGAGGAATAGGTCGTTGTGATTGCCACTTGATAGGAACGACGAGAGTAAATCCAGACCGAACGTAGGGTCTTTAATAGTTTTAAACATCTGTCCGCTCCGTTGAGCATCAGCACCAGGAGGTCAGATTGATTGGACTGCTGTTGCGCTCGCCGAAGCCAGGATAGCCCAGTACAACGGCCCAGAAGCCGCTGCTACAGTCACAACGCAGCGCCGATGGTGACTACGGACCCCAGGGAAACACCAGGTTTGGAGTGCTCGTTCTGACTTCCTTGCAAGGCCTAGACCCGTACTTCACGGGTGCCCCTTGACCGACAAGATCAAGGGAATGTGCTCAGCAACACGAAACAAATAGTTTCTCTGCTGCTCGGCTGATCGACTTCGCAAAGCCTACACTCTCTGGTAGCGACGACTCGCAGCTATCTGTCAAGATTGAATTCGAGGCAATCGGTCAAGTGACGGTCGAGATGTTGATTCTGAATGTTTGGTAGGTGATTGATCCCTTAATTCTGTCGGTCAAGGGGGTGCCTTGAATGTGACATGGTTCGTGTAGGTTATCGTCGCACCCTCGAATACCGAGCCCACCTCGAACGCCGACTATGCAGCCAAAATTCGGCAACTCAAATTGTCTATGTACAGGCTAGCCGAAGTTGAGAGCCTATGCGAGGTGATGCGCAAAGCGGACAACGAGGGATGTGAGTGCTAAGCAGCCCGAGCTCGCGAGGACAGCGACGGACGTACGATCCCCGAGCGCGTGAGGCATAGTCTCGTTCAAAAGGTTGGCATAATTGTGTCTAGCACCGCAGGCTGCAATGCGAGGTGCGCTGTCGCTGATTCCCGTCTAGCATTCGGTGTATGGGTAGGCTCGGTAGTCGACGGTGGGCTCGAAAAAGTAACCAGGATGGTAAGTTTGCCATGCATGGCTCACCAGCCGGACGCTGGCTGTTATCTCCGGTATAGACTGGTTCGTTGAGCTCTTATTTTTTATGCCCTCCTTACATCTGACAGCCTATTCCAACTCGATTGTCGCCGGCGGCTTACTCGTAGTCTCGTAGACCACTCTCGCCACGCCCTGCACCTCGTTGGCAATTCGATCCGACACCTTGGCGAACCACTCCATCGGCGCGCCCGTAAACACATTCGCCGTCATGAAATCCGTCGTCTGCACTGCTCTCAGGTGGATGATCTCGCCATGTAATCTTTGATCTCCAACCACAGCCACACTCTTGACGCCCAATACCGCCGCATACGCCTGCGAAATCTCGCGGTAGAATCCCGCCTCCTTGATCTCCGATATCCAAATCTTGTCGGCTTCCTGTGCGATACGGATGCGGTCGGGTGTGACTTCTCCGATGATGCGGATGGCGATTCCAGGACCTGGGAAGGGATGTCGCCAGACGAGGTCTTCGGGAATGCCCAGCTCCGTGCCTAGCTTGCGGACTTCGTCCTTGAATAGCTCGCGTAGAGGCTCGATGAGTTTGAGATCCATTTTCTCGGGCAGGCCGCCGACGTTGTGGTGGGTCTTGATGGTTGCGCTGGGTCCTTTGAAGGAGATGGACTCGATCACATCCGGGTAGAGAGTGCCTTGGAGGAACCATTCGATCTTTCCGGCACGGGCTGTGTTTTCTTGGGCTTTGGCGATTTCCTTCGCCTTTTCCTCGAAGATGTCGATGAAAGTGTTTCCAATAATTTTGCGCTTGGTTTCCGGGTCCGAAACGCCGTTGAGGCGGCCGAGGAAGAGCTTACTCGCGTCGACGACCGTAAGGTTGACGTTCAGTCCCTTTGTGAGTGTCTCCTCCACCTCTTTTGCCTCGTTCAATCGCATGACGCCGTTGTCCACGAATACGGCGTGGAAGCGATCGCCAATGGCTTCTTGCAGAAGCTTCGCTGCGACGGTAGAGTCGACCCCTCCACTGACTGCACCAATAACTTGTCCCTTCTCTCCAACCAATGCTCTGATTCTCTTCACCTCCTGTTCGACGAACTTGCCCATTGTCCAATTTGTCTCCGCTTCGCAGATCTTGACCGCAAAGTTCTCAATAACCTGCTTGCCCTTTGGTGTGTGGGTGACTTCCGGGTGGAATTGGATTCCGTAGAGGTTCTTCGTTTCATGAGCGATACCGGCATACGGCGCGTTTGTGCTCGTAGCGATTGTTGAGAACCCTTCCGGCATGCTGGAGAGCTTGTCGCCGTGTGATGCCCAGACCTCAAAGCCGTCCTCCAGACCCTCGAATAGACGGTCGATATGTGCAGCCTTGCCGCTATGACGCTGGACTTGCAGAGTCACCCGTCCATACTCCCTCTTCTCACCCGCCGCAACGCCCTTGCCATTGTGCCATGCGATCTCTTGCAGTCCGTAGCAGATTCCCAGAATCGGTACATCGAGGTTGAAAACTTCTGGGTCGACATGTGGTGCGTCTGGCGCGTAGACCGAATATGGCCCTCCTGACAAAATCACACCCTTTGGTTTCCATTCCAAGTCGGCGAGCTTCTGTGTACATGGCAGCATTTCCGAGTAGACATTGAGTTCGCGGAGTCGTCTTGTGATAAGGTGAGTGTATTGTGAACCAAAGTCGAGGACGAGAATGGTGTCAAACATCTTGTGCGGCTCTGGCGGTGCGCCATTGCTGTCTCCGTTGGTGGCCATGCCGATTTGAGAGATGATGGACGTACAATGCAAGAAGTCGCAACTTGAACCCACCGGTTGGCGTGAGTCCAAAAACTTTTGAGATCTGCAGCGCATGAGTCAGCAAAGACCCCCGCCTTCAGAAAGCTGACCGCGTTCTGTTCGCGCTGCTCTTTCAGACGTCCTTGTCCAATATGTCAGCGATATCACAACGACCATCACTCATTGCCTCCATGGTGGAGCGCGAAGGCACATATCCCGTGTGATCAGGAGAGAGCACAATCATCGGCCCCGGCTCCCCAGCGAAGGGACATCCATAGTCCTCCAGGCTCGAGTGTCATCAATCTGCACCTGGTTCTGGCATATATCTCTCAGCTCAGAACGCATTGCGGCGAGGATCTCAATAACATGCGGTGTGCAATGACGCCGATGAGCTGCGGACTATACTTGCAGATCTGCCCTTGAAGGTCGACTTGTGTCATGTCTAACTTTGCACGGGATCGAAATTGCAAGGACCTCGGGCTTGCCACCGACATGCTTTCTTGTTGGATCTTCGCCTTGGATTGCTACGGTATGTGAGGTTCTCAATGGCTATTAGCATGAGTGTACGAAGAGCCCATTGATTGTGATCACCGACTTCGAGCCATCCGAGGATCCTATTTCGTTGATCCATGAGGCTCGGTCGTTGACATCCGATTGTTCCGAGAAACCTTGACGAACTCAAATCAACGACAACATCCCTGCTCGACTGCCAGGTCCATATGCAATCTAATGCGGTGATCTCTTGTTCGTCGCGGGATGATCCAAGAGGAGTTGCAGCAAACACAACCTGCAGAAACCTAGAACCTAGTGCTCAATCATTTCAAGCTGCGGCGGATCTATACATGGTCTCTATATAAGGCAAGTGAACCTTTCAATCAAAGCGTCATCTGGTCTCTCCATCCGCTGTGTTCGTCTGCTTTCAACCAGGCTGATGGTACTGAACTGTATCCGCCCATCTCCTTCACACTCGTTGTACAAGAATACAGCCATGTCGCTCCTCACGTCTTGCTTATTCACAGCGCTCTTGACCGGATGTGCCGCCGCTCAGAACTCGTCTGCCATCACCGACCCATTGCAATACGTAGATCAACTCATCGGGACGGCAAATGGAGGTAAATGGCCCTCATGCTTCGAACTCTGAACGGACACAAAACTGACCCTCCCTGCCAGGCAATGTCTTCGGAGGAGCGAGTCGACCATACGGGATGGCGAAAGCAGTAGCGGACACCGACTCCGAATCATCGCAAGGCGGTTTCGAATACAAAGCTGATGCGAACATCACTGGATTTTCGAGCATGCACGACTCGGGAACTGGGTAGGTGACCAGATCATCGATACGGATGCCCATCTAACCCGACTCCAGTGGTTCTCTCTCACTCGGTCTCTTTCCTCTCTTCCCCTTTGCCTCCTGCCCAAACGATGAGATCAACAACTGCGCCTTCCCCAAAAAGTCTCGAAAGACGGCGTACGTGAACAGCTCAGTCACGGCCTCGCCCGGCTATTTTAGCATTCAACTTCAGAACGGGGTGCAAACCGAAATGACCGCCTCTGACCACGCGACTCTCTTCCGGTTCAACTTTCAAAATAACACTGGCGGCAGCCCACTCGTTCTCCTCGACCTGACCGATCTTTCGGACTCCCGCTTAGACAATGGCACGGTCTCCGTCGACGCAAACACAGGCCGCATGACTGGCGGTGCTCACTTCAAACCGTCCTTCGGTCAAGGCGACTACGAAACCTTCTTCTGCGCGGACTTCAAAGGCTCTGAGATGCGTGACAACGGCATCTTTGTTGACAGTCGAGCTAGTGCGGATGTCAAAGATTTGAAGATTTCAAGGGGAATTAACGGCTTTCCTCTGCCCGGTGGTGCTTTTGTTCGCTTCACCTCTGGATCTTCCGTCACCGCGCGAGTTGGTCTGAGTTTTATCAGCAGCGAGCAGGCGTGTCAATTGGCGGAGTCCGAGCTACCAGACTTTGATCTGGAGTCTACGCGCAAGACAGCCGAGGACATCTGGAGAGAGAAATTGAGTGGCATCACGGTCGAGACCGCTGGAGTTGACAAGTCGCTGCTGACGAACTTTTATTCGGGAATCTACCGCACGATGATCAACCCGCAGAACTACACCGGTGTGGTTCCTGTTGTCGACGCAAACACGATCTACTTCGACAGCTTCTACTGGTGAGTCTACAACAGCCATGGGGAGAATCGCAATGTGGCTAATCAGGACCGACACAGTATCTGGGATCTCTTCCGATCTCAGTTTCCCTTTCTTATTGTCATCGACACACCCGCCGTAGAGGAAATGTTGCAAGGACTGCTCAACATTTACGAGATTCAGGGCTGGCTGCCTGATTGCCACATGACGCTCAACAAAGGCTATACGCAAGGAGGATCGAATGCAGACGTCGTGATGGCGGATGCTTACCAGAAGATCAACTCGTCGAAGATCGACTGGCATAAGGTGTACGAGGCTGTTGTGAAGGACGCTGAAGAGGAGCCCTTCGGTATGTCATTTCACGCCGATATTGTGCAGAAGAATCGACTGACACTTCCCAGACTGGTGCTGCGAAGGTCGCGGAGGCCTAGACTCGTGGAAGTCGCTGAATTACATCCCGGTCCAGGACTTTGACTACAAAGGCTTCGGAACGCACACTCGATCAGTCTCCCGCCACCTCGAGTACTCCTACAATGACTTCTGCATTTCGAAGATCGCCGAAGGCTTGGGCAATTCCGGAGACAAGGAGAAGTACGAAGCAACCTCTCAATACTGGTTCAACCTCTTCAAGGCCGACCAAACCTCCAACCTTCCCATCAACTCCTCCACATCTACTGGTTTCGTCGGTTTCTTCCAGCCCAAGTTCCTCAACCAAACCTGGGGCTTCCAAGATCCGCTCGCTTGTTCGAACATTGACGAAAGCCCGGATAAGGTTTGTTCTCTTCAGAACAACGCTGTTGAAACGTTTGAAAGCTCAATCTGGGAGTATGGCTTTTATGTCCCGCACGACCAGGCACGTCTGATTACCGCGCTTGGTGGACCGAGCACTTTCGTTCGCCGACTGGACTATATGCACGATCAGAACATCACGTACATCGGAAACGAGCCGGCTTTCCTCACTGTGTTCCAGTACCACTACGCAGGTCAGTACTCGCCATCCTCATTCTCCTGCCCCTACCCACTCACTAACATCCGACAGGCCGCCCCGCCCTCTCCGCCAAACGCGCCCACTTCTACATCCCCAAATTCTTCGCCCCGACCATTGACGGGCTTCCCGGCAACGACGACTCCGGCACCATGGGCGCCTTCCTCGCCTTCGCCATGATGGGTCTCTTCCCCAACCCGGGCCAGAACGTCTACCTCATCACGCCGCCCTTCTTCGAGAGCGTGCATATTACCAGTCCCGTCACTGGCAAAGTAGCGACGATCAGGAATGTCAATTTCGATGCGACGTACCAGAGTATCTACATCCAGTCGGCGACGTTGGATGGAGAGCCGTATACGAAGAATTGGATTGGACATGATTTCTTCAGGGAGGGTAGGGAGTTGGTGTTGACGCTGGGAAACAATGAGAGTGATTGGGGGACGAAGGTTGAGGATTTGCCGCCTAGTTTGAGTGAGTATTCGTTCTAGTCGAAGGGTATTCGCGATGGGGATAGGTTCTGCTTGGAAGCGGCGTTCGTTTGCATAAAGCTTCAAGCCGATGTTCATAGATCACAGAACTAATGAAGGTCACTCTTATCTGACTTCCTTCTCTTGCATTCCTCCTAAACCCCAAAAGAGTCATTCACCTCGAATGCCTGCAATCCAATCGTTCCTGCTTAGTCAGCTCAGCTATTGCCGAACCGCGGTCCGTCGACAACATATATGCCACCACCTTCTTCAACAACAACATCCTTTGCACAACGTATATCCCCGCTCAGCATGACTACCAAACTCCGCATCCTCTGCCTCCACGGCTTCACCTCCAACGGCGCCGTGCACGCCCACCAAATGCGACACATCACCACCCAACTCCCCGAATACGAATTCCTCTTCCCCGACGGCCCGCACAAAGTCGACATCGCCACACAAATGGACATGTCCAAGCCCGCCAACCAAGCCTGGTCCGACGTGGTGATGGGAATCGGTCCCACAGCCGGTCATCGCGCGTGGTGGTACGCTCGGGACGGGGCGTTTGGGAATTCGACGACTGGAGGCTTTTGGGGGTTGGAGGAGAGTTTGAAGTCGATTGGGGACTTTTTGAGGGAGAAGGGGCCGGTGCATGCGATTACGGGGTTTAGTCAGGGGGCTTGCTTTGCGGGGATGTTGGTTGCGTTGTTGCAGGAACGGGGAGCGGGGAGTTCGTTAAAGCAGCATTTGGGGGATGTGGCGGGCACGGAGGCCAGGGCGGGGGTGATTTTTTCGGGGTTTCGGGCGAGGTTTCCGAGGTATGATGAGTTGTATGAGGGTGGGATTGAGGTGCCGACGCTGCATGTTATTGGCGAGAAGGACGATGCTGTGAGAGGGGAGAGGAGTGAGGAGTTGATTAAAGTCTGTGAGGGAGCTGTTTCGTTAAGGCATTCGGGTGGGCATGATATTCCTAAATCAAAGGAGGATCAGATGAAGGTTATGGAGTTTTTGAGAAGGTGGGTGGGTGGGACTGAAGGTGAGAGAGTTTCGACGGCATCGTTATAGTGTGGTTCAATTGTGTTGACGATGAGGCGGAAGCAGGGCCTGATAGAGTTGTAGAGTGATATATAGAGTGCGGTCAAGGAAGGCCTTGACTGCACACGGAGGACTGCGGCAAGCGCTGTAAGCAGCTCACATCAAGCACCCATTCGCACGGCTCGAGTGCAGCTCACTCACAGCAACCCTCGTCCTCTTCTTCTTCTCGAAGCTCTGCTTTTTGCCCTCTTCGTCCACGATCCTCTCTACCACCGCAGTCTCGATCTTGAACACCTCCACGAACCACTCATACCAGACTTTCCGATCATCCGTCTGGCGCCACATACTCACTTCGATCTCCGCGCGGTCCGGAACATAGATCGGCGTCTTCAACGGGAAGAAGATCGGAAACCAACTGATCATATCCTTACTCTTCTCGTCAATCGTGACCGGGTTGATGCTCAGCTCGATCGGTTTGCTGCCGTCTTCTGGCGCATAGAGGACTGATTCAAAGTAACCTCCAAGACCGTGACAAACGCCTCGCTCGGTGGCGTGGAACGTGACTTTGCAGGATCGCGCGTTGTGTTCGTTCTTGCCGTCGCCACCTGTCCAGCCACCGGCATCGGTCGTGCCGCCAGCTCGAAATGCAGACTGCTCGAGGACTGAGGGCGGTGCTGGATGCGTGAACGTCCATGCTTCTTTCACCTCGGCGATGCGATCTTCCCCCGGTAAGACGCAGAGGTCATCGTATTGATGCAGCATGACCACGGCTGGCAACTCCCATTTCTCGCTTCCACCACCTCTCGATAAGAGATCTGCGTGCAGTCTGGGTGTCGCAATGGGTGCCATCCACGCACTATAGTTCTGCGGGATGTTGATGCCATGTTCGGGGTGAAGGACATGCTGCACGCCGTCAAGGCATTCCGGGGAAAGCTCGTTATCGCCGAAAGATCCCAACAGCTCCGAGACGAGGATGTCAACTTTCTTCACCTCGTTGTTGATGGTAGGACCTGGCCAACTTCGCATGTCGGTCTTGACGACAATGACTTGCTTATTCCACAACGGATCCGTCGCATTTCTGCGCTGGATCAGCACATGTGCGTTGGGATTCTTCTCCACTGCACAGCATGTCACTTTGATGCCGGTCGATTTGCTAGCGCGAAGCACACGGGTGACGAGAGGCCCCCTGCCGGCTCCAACGACCGCAACAACGATGTCTCGGCTACCACCAAGTTTGGCGTGCAAATCTTTCAGCGCAGCGGCTGTGGCTTTCTCGTACCACTCGTACTTGACTGGGTCCTTCTCAAACACCTCGTAAGTGATAGATTCGAGATTGTCGGTAAGCGGCTGGAGTGGAGACTGAATGTAGTCCTGGTAGCCTTGCCCGAATTTCTGAATCGGAGGACGAGAAGGCTGGGTCTGCTGAAGATGACGCATGTAGCGCAGATGTGCGATTGGGTCTTTGGGCTTGTCACCAGCTTTGCTTGCCGCCTCAGCGGGTGTAGGCTCCGGCCCCTTGGCTGCGGAGTGATCTGGCATCTCGATGGCATCCACATCTGCCAACAAAAGCCATGGCGAGAATTTGAGACTCAGGAATCTCGTGAGTAGCAATTGATGTCCTTTCGACAGTACCGGAAATCCTTTGGCGTTGCGAAGGAAGCTTGTCCTCGGGAGCATCAGAGTTCTCACGGGTTCGGAATGCCATCTGGACTGCAGTCCGAGTGATGGAAGTTGACGCGGAAGTTCTAGAGCTATCCAGGCATTAGCGAGTCATCAGGACATGCGTTCGAGGACGGGCGGTGGCATACCTATTGGAATTGCTCGCGCGTGGCTCCGAAAAGAATTGCAGTGAAGGAAGAATGAAAATAAACCAACTTACATATGACCAGTTTGGAGCTGTAGTTACACATCGTACGAATCGTGTTCCATGACAACCAGCTTGAGTACAGCTCGGGCTCAGTATCCTCGTCCTCGTCCATACCGGGGATGAAATCTGGCCTCGCCAGCTCTGACAAGTGCGCGCTCTCTGCGCCCTCCAGCTCCAACTCACCAGTCATCGGCATGAGGATATGGATCTGAACATAGGGACCAAGGGCTAGCCCTTCCAGTACTGCGCGCGAGTACAGCGTTACATCGGAGCCAGTGATCGGGCCATGAACCATGACATTGCTGACGCCGCAAAAAGAAGCATATGCAACCTCGAGATTGAACACTTGGCGACTGATGTGCGCTATCAGAGGGTCTGGAGATCCCAAGTCGATCCAGGGGCTGACTACAGCAATGAGAGCACTGTTGCTCTCTTCTGGTTGAAAGTCCGTGTCCTCGGGCATCAAAGGTGATATTGTCGGCCATGGAACGGCATTTGCGGAGACCGCCGTCTTCAATTGTTCGACGTGATCCTGCAGCTTGGACAACACCCTCGATTGAAAGTGCTCTGTCGTGATTGGTGCTGTGAGCAGGTCGTAGCCAAGGGACTGTGCCTGGCCGAGCACCTGACTTGTGATCGGTGTCGTCCGTTGAGATTCATGTTGGCCGATGAATAGGATCGTCGGCGGGTCTTCCGACTGAATACCAACGTTGTCGTCCATTCCGTTACGAGTTAAGGAAGCGAGCAAAATTCTCGACTCATTCGCAGCAAAGCCAAAGTTTCAGGTAGTCGCCACGACTTCTGACACCTATTCTAGAACTAGTTCCATCGCCCGCGATCAAAGCTCAAAAAAAGTCTCCAGGCGCATCACCTCAGCGTCGGCACAATCGCCGCACATCATACCTGACTACACATCATGGCGGAAAACGACCAACCGCGCAAGTCGCGCTTCAAGCGGGTAAAGACCGACGACGATCGCTCGAATCCATACCTCGCGCACATGTACAGCGACGAAGAGAATGGCGTCAGCGCAAACGGAGCAAATGGTCGCAGCAATGGAACCGGGCGATCAACTGGCGGCGGCGACCTGAGCGCTTTCAAGAGACATTCGACAACGAAGAAGATGGCAGAGGGCGCGGAGGATGGCCCATCAAATCCTTTCACTCAACAGCCTCTTACCGATCGCTATTTCAGTATCCTCAAAACCCGTCGAGACCTACCAGTCCATGCCCAACGCCAGGAGTTCCTCGAGATGTTCCAGAAGAGCCAGATCTTAGTGTTCGTCGGCGAGACTGGTTCCGGAAAGACAACCCAGATTCCACAATTCGTGCTATTCGACGATTTGCCACAGATGCAAGGCAAGATGGTGGCGTGTACGCAGCCTCGTCGTGTCGCCGCGATGTCCGTCGCTCAACGTGTGGCCCAAGAGATGGACGTGAAGTTGGGCGAGGAGGTCGGATATAGTATCCGTTTCGAGGATATGACAAGTCAGAGCACAATCTTGAAGTACATGACCGATGGTATGCTGCTTCGAGAAGCTATGAACGATCATGATCTCAAGAGGTACAGCGTGATCATTCTGGATGAGGCTCACGAGCGTACTCTTGCCACGGATATTTTGATGGGTCTGCTGAAGGAGGTCGTCAAGCGGAGACCGGACTTGAAGATCATCATCATGTCTGCCACGCTCGATGCGCAAAAGTTTCAGAAGTACTTCATGGATGCCCCTCTGCTTGCTGTGCCTGGTCGGACACATCCTGTCGAGATCTTCTACACACCGGAGCCGGAGCGAGACTATGTTGAGGCTGCGCTACGAACGGTCCTGCAGATTCACGCCACAGAAGCGGATGGTGATGTGTTGCTGTTCTTGACTGGAGAGGAGGAGATTGAGGAGGCATGTCGCAAGATTCAAATGGAGGCCGATGAGATGATTCGTGAAGCAGATGCTGGACCCCTGAAAGTATACCCGCTATACGGATCTCTGCCGCCTGCACAACAACAGAGAATCTTCGACCCAGCACCGCCACCTTACAAGCCCGGCGGGCGACCCGGTCGCAAGGTCATTGTGTCGACCAACATCGCCGAGACCTCTCTCACCATCGACGGCATCGTCTACGTGGTGGATCCTGGTTTCAGCAAGCAGAAGGTGTACAACCCTCGCATCCGTGTCGAGTCTCTGCTAGTTTCTCCTATCAGTAAAGCCTCTGCACAGCAACGAGCAGGTCGTGCGGGTCGTACGCGTCCTGGAAAGTGCTTCCGTCTTTACACCGAAGCTGCTTTCAAGAAAGAGCTTATCGATCAATCATACCCAGAGATTCTCCGCTCAAACCTGGCTAGCACGGTCTTGGAATTGAAGAAGCTGGGCATCGACGATCTGGTGCACTTCGATCTCATGGATCCACCTGCTCCCGAAACACTCATGCGCGCATTGGAAGAGCTCAATTACCTTGCCTGCCTGGACGACGAAGGCGACTTGACCGCTCTCGGAAAGCTGGCATCAGACTTCCCTCTCGACCCTGCATTAGCAGTCATGCTTATCTCAAGTCCGGAGTTCTACTGCTCGAACGAAATCCTCTCGCTCACAGCTCTCCTCTCCGTCCCACAGCTGTTCAATCGTCCAGCAGCAGCCCGTAAGCGCGCTGATGAGATGAAGGCATTGTTCGCGCACGAAGACGGAGATCACCTGACTATGCTCAACGTCTACCACGCATTCAAGGGCCCAGAAGCACAAGCAAACCCCAAGCAATGGACACACGATCACTTCTTGTCATTCCGTGCGCTGCAGCAAGCAGACAACGTTCGCATGCAGCTGAAGCGAATCATGGAGCGCGAGGAGGTCGAGCTTATCTCCACGCCATTCACCGACAAGAACTACTACAACAACATCCGCCGCGCCTTGGTCAGTGGGTTCTTCATGCAGGTGGCCAAGAAAGACTCAAGCGGCAAGAGCTACACGACTGTCAAGGATAATCAAGCTGTCCTCTTACATCCATCGACGGTGCTTGGCCAGGACTCGGAATGGGTGGTCTACAACGAGTTCGTGCTTACGAGCAAGAACTACATCCGCACCGTCACGGCTGTGAAGCCGGAGTGGCTGCTTGATATTGCGCCAAACTACTACGATGTCGATGCTTTCCCGAAGGGTGATGTACAGACGGCGTTGCGGAGAGTGATCAACAAGGCTCAGCGCAAGGCTGGGAGGTAGAACTTCTGCAGGAGGACTTTTGGGCAAGTCGATTCGCACAATTTGGGTCATGATCATCGCAACAGATGCAGCATAGAGATGAAATTGCAACGCTCGCGAGACTCTCAGCCACCAAACGTCAATCGCATTTCAAAGCTTCTCAAACGTCGACTTCGTCTTTCTGATCCCACTCATCATCGCCTTCTTCACATCATCACTCTGAACCATCGGCGAATTCCATGCCGCCGTATACAGAAGCCCATCACTAACCGGCCGATCTCTACTGAAATCCATCAATGCCTTCGAGCTCTGCACCGCGACTGGACTCTTTGTTGCGATGAAGTTCGCCAATTTCAATCCTTCAGCCAATAATTCCTCTTTCGTGTTCACTACCTCCGACACAAGCCCAACTCTCAGCGCCTCCTCCCCACCAAACTCCCTCGCAGTGTACACAACCGACTTCGCCCACGAATACGAAACGCCAACTTTCGGCAGCCGCGTCAGCGTGCCTACATCAGCAGCTAGCCCAACGTCGACTTCCTTGATGCAGAACCGCACATCCTTGGTAGACAAGCGGATATCGCATGCTACCGCCAGATCTATCGCTGCTCCATATGTCACGCCGTGCGCGAGGAAGATGACCGGTTTCTCGCAGCGTTCGGGTGCACTAATGCAGTTCTGATAGCCTAGCATGTGCCGGCGGACTCGCCAAGTCCGGCGAGCGATGTCGTCTTCTTCTTGGGGTTTGGAGACTGGACCGGAGCTGGAAGAGGTTGTTACGTCCAAGCCTGCTGAGAAGTGTGGTCCGACGCCTGATAGGAGGATGCAACGAATGTTAGGGTCGAGAGAGAGCTTGTCGAAGACTTCGCCTAGGCTTTTGAAGATGCTGTTGGATTCTGTCAGGCACTGAAGGTTGATGGACGCGGCTCTTGTGAACGGGAAACATACGCAGGACTGAAGGCATTGTACTTCTTCGGCCGATTCAACTCGACGTGAGCAACATACTGCGCTGGAAAGGTCGTTCTGAGCTCGGGAAATTGATATTCATTTTCTTCGGCCATGACTTCGAGGAGACAAGTGCTATGGTCGATTCCCTGAGCTCGTGTATCGAGAAGAGCGCAAGAAGATTGAGTTGATGCTGGGCGACGCCAACACGTCGACATCAAGTCGGCAGAAGGACGTTGTTCTCCGCACGCGGTCAATATTCGGCCCGCCCTTCGAGCGGCTAATTATTCTATCGGCGTACTCGGCCCGATCAATCTTCCGCAGGGTGTTTTAGAATCTGAGCTGGCTAGTCTCTTACAGCAGATTTCAGCTGACTCGCATCAGGCCTCATCGAGATGACATTCGAAACCCTCTCCCATCACCCTACTATCATCTCGAGGCTGCCAACATCATTCGACAGTTGCGGGCTGTGTACGCAGTCTCTGTGGATAGCTGAGCTCCGTCGCCGTGGCGTCGGCAGCGTTCCCGTCATCTGTTTGCTGCGAATTTGTCGGCTTGTCTATTGGACGAAAATCTCCCCATCGCTGGCCGTTCTCCGCATTCTACAGATCCTACCGAGCTGACTTGTGGCCCTTAGGTCTGCATGCTCCCGCGAGGTACATCGGGCAGGGTCACTGGGCGGAGCCCCGGACCGACCAGGCTACGGCTTATCCAGCACCTCGCCGTCTAGCTTTCGTTTGACCACCGCATTCACGTTGTCTGCTACAATGAGCGTTATGACTGTATGTGGAGCGATACGCAAAAAGTACGTTCCAAAGCCACGGTAGAATCGAAGCAGGCCTTCTTGTTTTGCGACCTTGACCGCACAGTCAAAAACGCCAGCATATATGGATCCACCGCGTTGTCTACGCAGAGAAAGATCAGCATATCGTTGCATGGCAATGTCCGTTGAGTATACTCACAGTCTCGTCTTGAGAAAGTCAAAGGGCAGACTGAAAAAGGCCGCAAAGAAGCCAGCTACGCAAGAGGAGGCAATCGTAACATTTCTTTCCGAAAGACTTGTCCGTCGCGTCAGTTGATTTTTCGACTCGGAGAAGAAAGCCAGCTGCCCAAAATTGGTTGCCATTGCCCTGATGATCGTAGGATACGAGCCTGACCACAATGCAGTGATACCTTCCGTCTTGCCGATGCGGACCAGAGCATCGACAACAGAACGATAGTTCGCTCGTTCTGCCTTCGGTTTGATTCCATCTGCTTGCATCCGAATGAGAGCTACTTCAGAAGGGTTGGCGATCGCCGCCGCCAATCCTCCAGCGCCCAAGCCTGCTAGTGCTCGTTCTCCGAATCCGATGGTGGTGCCTTTGGCTTTGGCTCGCTCGACAAGCATAGCCTGAAATCGATCGAAGAAACCAAGTCTGAGGGTGGCATACGACGCCTGTCGAAGCCATGCCGCTGATATCCCAGAGTAGAGGTCGAGGAATCGGCCTTCGGCAACGATCTGTCGTCCAACGGCCAGGGGCGAAGCCGCTTTTGCTGATGAGCCTTCGCCGAGAAGCTGTAGTCGGACTTTGACCATATCAATCGGGTGAACGCATGTTGTTGCAACGATCCCGGATCCGCCTCCAATCACAAACGGTAATAGTTGTCTCCCGACTGTCGCCAAAGCAGACTTCGCGGCGGGCTTCGGTAAGGACTCGTCCTCGGCATTTGAAGGTGATGTTGCCATGTCTCCATTGGGAGTTCTAGCTACAATACCTCGTCCCAAAGATTGCATGCATACCACATACTATCGCCGGCAAAATGATTAGGCTTCCAAAGTCCCTCGGTTGAACTCACACGTTTGCGAGACTGACCCTGACGTTTTATTCCCAGCCTGTATCCGGATGTGGGGATACGTTCAGTACAAAGCGGGGTCTTAAGATCGGGATACCTCCTATGTTTGACCGCCCTGAGCGAAAAATTAGTGGAGGGCAACTGGCTGATTGGAATCAAAGATTCGTCAAAGGCTGGAATGGTTGATCTTGAACACCGTCATGAAGACAGTCCCTCTGCCCTCATCAAGATTGCCGACAAGAATATCGAAACGCCTTCACAAGAGCTCAGCCATACTCTCGGACGGTTCGTCTCCTTAAGCGGTCGAGCAGTCCATTGTCGACCAACTCATTTCTTATGATGGCCTCTTCAGTGAAGACACTAGTACGCCCATTCTTTCATGTTGATCCCAAGCCCCGACTAACAATCGGCAGATCCGCTCTCTCCGACCTCAAACAGCATGTCACGTCTTACGACCTTGTACAACACGCCGTCGATTTGTACAGGCTCAACAAACAAGAAACGTTCATGCTCCAGCTACAGAGTATCTTCAGTCATACAACGTCGACTGGACAGAGTCTCAACAATCTGTCAGAGAAGCGATCGCCAAGATCTGTACCAAATACCCAGTACGCTCCTCGTTCCAACGACACTATTATTGTATAGACGAATTGCTAACGATGACTTCCATCAATTAGGATGAGTACTGGCTAGAGAAGGACAACAAACACGAGTTCTCCTTGGATCTACACCAAGACCTAGCGAAAGCCGGATGGCTCGGAATCTGCATGCCCGAAGAGTACGGAGGTTCTGCGCTCGGCATTTCAGAAGCATCCGTAATGATGCAAACGCTCTCGGAGTCCGGCGGCGGCATGGCGGC
>AFIR01000949.1:0-14631 GCA_000223685.2 Zymoseptoria pseudotritici STIR04_4.3.1
GCTTTTACACACTTAACTTCCGGTATACACGTTCCCCTTGTTACGCGCGGTGTTTCTTTTAAGAGCGCTACGAGGTAAGGTCAAAAAGTGCTAAGATTCGTCTATATCCGCAGCACGCTCGCATTTTGACAGGGCTGGCAAGCTTCTTTGATAAGGCTAGTGCTTGGAGCTTCCCTGCAATGTATTTCTCCGCGACTGGCCCCGATATGGCTCGAAACGCAGCTGGAGACAACATCTTTCCCTATCGTCGGATGTCCGCGGAGACGGTTGAGGGTGGCAGTGACATCTGAGCCTCAAGGACGACGGGTAGCGTCGGCGGTGGTCTGGTATGATCGGCGAGGATGTGCGCGGGAGGTTTGTGTACAGACTGGATGCGGTCACTAAGTGCGGGAAGCAGTGCTTTACGCCGATAAATTCATCGATGCCCTCTTCCAGCGACAACCGACAATCTCTCGAGTCTGCATTAGTTCGGAGCTGTCGGTCATGTCTTCAGCGGGATGGGCACAACTTTTCGGTTTTGGTCCAGAGCCTGTGGGTTATTAGCAGTGTGTTCTGGATTAGTCTCTCGTTGAGTCGTGGGCTTTCACAGCCTGGTCAGCGTTTGGATGCAGGCGCTGACGGACTGTTCCTCTGTGTTCGGATGATAGCGGGAAGAGGCAAAGCTGGTGTCAAGGATGGCGACGGACGACCGCGATGGCTTGGTAAGTGGTAATGGTAACAACGATTGGGACTTACGATCCTCAGACCCTGGTGCTAGTCTAGTCCAACATGCGCATCTCGGTTTCCAATGCAGAACGTGACCTGTTGCTCTGCGAACGTGATAGCAGCATCAATGCCAAGGACGACGAGAAGAAGACAGCGATGGTCTGATAGCGATTAGGACGTCTAGTCTCGCGATTCTTGGATCCTGGTGCGTGGTCCACATGCTCGACCCGGGTTTATCTTCTGAGTCCTGACCAACTATGTACAACCTGTATCCTGCATACAGGAATAGCGCTCACGGTCGAAAGTCTATCTACCCTGCTTGAGCACATTACGGCAGTTGATTGAGAGTTCGCATTGGTGCGGAAAGGCCGTTGACATGCCCAACGGGCTATGCACTACTTCTTGCTTATGGTCCAGGTGTTGTACATGCCCTGCCCTCAAAGCAAGTGCTCGTGACCCGTCCTTGAATGAGACCTTATCAGTGCCAGTACATCGTATTAGCCGTTGAAGTGGTCGCCTCGTTTGCGGCCACGAGGGTGTGCCTGGGTTCCGATTGATGCCCGTCCTGTTAATCATGCGGGAACGGTAACCATCCAGATGTGTTCGCATGCTGTAGAGACTCCTCGACCGATCCGCAGTGGCCGATCGTCTGCGCTATTCTGCTATACGGAACAGAGCCTGTACAGTGCGGCTTGGACCAAAGCACGAAGTATTGTCGCGGCCCAGGAGTCAATACCGGCGTTCCCGGGCCAGTGCGGTGTCGAGAAACTGTCGTGCGTGCCCGTCAATCATGTTGTCCATGTGACTACTGCTTCACATACGAGGTCCAAAGATTGTGCCATCGCCGATCGGTGACTCGGTGTCCTGCACGTGCAAAATGCGATGGTGTCGCCCGCAAACTTTGACCTGTTCCTGCCATCGATCATTCTCTTTGATTTTGTGATTCCTGATGGTGATGTCGGCCAAGATGCACGCACAGTGTGCAGAGAACCTTTCCAAGATATGGTCAGAACGACGGCAATCCGCAGCGGGTAATCCGGGATCCCAAACAACACCTCCTCGCGAACCTCACTCCATTCTTTCCCTTGGCTCAATGGCCACACCTTGTACGTTGTCGTATTCAGCTTCTTGTGAATGGCTCCAGAGAGGAGCATTGCTCGTGATCGGTGGAATGATGAGGCGAAAAGGTAAGGATACCGCCGGTGCTCAGCAACATGAGGCTTGAACGAGGGGGTATGGCATGGCAGTCGATGTACCGCCAGTGTCATAAAGGAGGAAACATTGCACTGTGCACATGGTCAGTCAGTTCTATCCTCTAATTGCTTTTCATTCAGATTTCAACCCGCAGGCCGCCGCGGAAGTGCGACGGGTCTCCCTGCAGTCAAGACGGAACTGTCTATTCTCACACCTGGTAAGAAGCTGAATGTGCAGAAGGTCTGCGTTGTCGAGATTGTTTCGCACGCCGGGCTTTGGTTCATCCCTGATTGCCTACGATGTCCGCTGAGCAGTAAGCATACTCACTCAACTGTACCCAATCAGAGACCGTTTCGACTACAGCGAGCAGTCCTTTGGAGCCTTTGAATGGCTTCGTCCTCGCCACACTGATGTCATGGACAAGTTCCCGCCCAAGGAGAAGGACGCGGAGAATTCAGCGCTCATTGAAATCGAGGAGAGGGAGGAGGAGGAGGAGGAGGAGGAGTCATTCGAGGAGCGGAAGTCATTCGAGAAGAGGGAGGCATTCCCTCGTGCTGGAGATGAGGATGAAACATGAATCTTGAATGTCGGCAAGATCGTCGTGGTTTCCAGGATCCAGTTCAATTTTCGGTCGGACTGGTTCGTAATGCTTGCAGCTTGCAGGGAGTGGACGCTAATTCCCGTATAGGGTGGGAGTCTGTACGTTGGCGTTGGACTGGTCTATTCGGCAAGGATGCTCGCGGACTTCGATTGCACTGTACCCCAAATATGAGCTGATGGAATGAGAGACTCTGTGTCCGCCCTGTGAGACAGCTCCAAGCTAACACGCCCTCGAGAATATTGTCGTGATTGAGGCTCCGATAAAGTCATCTATGATACCCGTCTACCTTCGATCATTCTCGTCGATCTTGTGATTCCAAAAGCCGCGGTAGTGCTTCTGGCTGCCCAGCTCATTGATCTACCCTACCCGTCAGCAACCCGATCGAACAACACTGTGAGACACAGTGACCGTTCCTGGATACTACTCACCTGCTTGATCTCCACGGGCGTCAACTTGAACTTCATCGCGCGCAGGTAATCGCTCAACCGCTGCTCCTTGCTCGACGTCGTCAACGCCACGATGTCCTGGTCGATGCACCATCGCAAGCTGATTTCGCCTTGGCTGACGGCGTACTTTCTCGAAAGAGCGGCCATGAAGTCGTCGATCGGGCCGGGAGCGGCTTTGGTGACGGCGGAGAGGGGTCCGTAGGCGGCTGTCGCGATGCCCTGTTGTTTTGCACCTGATCAGAGGTTGAACAATGACATGAGTCTGGTAAGGTTAGATATTACCTTTTCCTTGTGGAATTTGAGAAGCTCTTCGTGCTGAAGGTAGGGATGGAATTCGATCTGGTTGATGGCCGGCACGATTGTGGCCGTCTCGAGGATCCAGCCCAATTGCTCGGGCAGGTAATTGCTCACGCCGATGGACTTGGTCAGGCCAGCTTCGACGAGGGACTCCATGTCTCTCCATTTTGCTTGATGTTCTTCTTTCGTCGAGGCAAAGAAAGGCGCGTGGATGAGGTAGCTGAGAGGAATGTCAGGATATATGGGCGGGTGGTGGAGTGCATTAGATGTGCTGACAGATCGACATAGTCAACTCCCAGCTTCTTCAAGCTGGTCTTGAGAGCAGAGGGAATGTCGTCGATGTTCGTGATGACTTTTGTAGTAATATACAACTTCTCGCGAGGCACGTCGGATTGCTTGATGGCGGCGCCGAGTTCGGGCTCCCTGTGGGCTGATGTTAGCAATGAGGTGTACAGGCGAAGACGCTGTGCCCACGCACGTCTTGTAGACTTCTGCTCCGTCGAGGTGAGTGTATCCCATTCCAATGGCGATTTTGGTCGAGTCGATACATGCTTGGTCGAGCTGACTCTCATCGCCCTTCTTGTACCATGCCGTGCCTGTGCCATAGCCGAGCTGGTGGAGCAGTCAGCATGCGTATGCATCGACAAGAAAGGTAAGAGCAAGACTACCATCGGAATGCTAGTGCCATCGTTGAGCTTCAGCTTCGGGATTGGCGTGTCTGCGATAGTCTCCAGTCAGCAACGTCGATGTGCTACAACATTCGGATGCTTACGGATATTGGCCATGCTGGCGAGGGCTCTGGTCTGGAAATGAGGCGCAAATCTACAAGAAATAGAACTTCGAAGCGCTGCAGAAGAGAGAATGGAGAACCAGCGGTATGGTATGGTGTTCATCCGTGTACGTTGGACTGACGACAGGTGCAGTTGAAGTCTGCTGTGGATACCACGACCGTTGCGGGGTATCTGCAGCCGAAGTGAGAGTCGCGAGACTCTTGCACACGCGGATGTTAACAATTGCATTGTTTGACACCCCTCATAATAGTGATCGAACACTGAATACGATGCTTCGTGTCAACCCTCCCTACTGTATTTCTGCACTGCCGTGGAGCGGAACCTGCTCAAGGAACGAAGGAATGCCGCAAATGGAGCTGCTGACCACCATTTTGCCCAGGCAATAGCTTGGGCTTTGTGAAGAAGAATGACACAGTGGTAGCTGTATCCTCAACGTCGAGCTGGTACCGTACAGCAAAGGCGAGAACATGAGGTCTCTCGTCACGTTTGCGAGTTGCCTGTCGCTGAACTTGCCGACTCGAAAAGGAGCAGATGAGGTGTGGTGGGATTTGAAATGCTCGAATTATGACGTGAATAGGCGTTGTTCAGGAACGGACGGCTCGGGAGAGGGAAATGAGCGAGAAACCGTTGTCGAGGTGGATCTGGAGAAGGGTGTTGTTGTCGCGGACCTTACGGTATATATTCCTCTCGCTGAGCTGCTGCATACCAGTTCGCTCATTGTTTGCATTGATCTTGTGCAAAGCCGTTCAGCAAATTTGAGATACACCCTCAGCCTTGCCGTCAACGCACGCAATATGTACAAGGACAGCCCAAGCATTTTCGCGCCCAGCGAGTTGCCGGGTCGGTGTCGATCTTCGCAAGGTCTGACTAATGCTCGCCCTGGACCACACAAGCCCTGCAACTTCCAGGTGATGGCGTGTGGCATGAAACATGACGGGCGAGATCAAGGAACTGCTGGTCGTCGGTCTTGCGGTGGTGGTGTCGAGGCGTTGAAGTGCTGCAAATAAATCGTGTAGAGGCGTTGTGAATTCGTGCTCCCGTCTGGCTGTTCATCATCATCAACGGGGCGAAGGTTTCCCGGCAATTTTAAACTTTCGTCACGTCGCTTGCGAGGCTTGTCCCTTCTGTTAGTTCTAGTTCTACCTCCGGGAGCTTCTCCGCCCCAGACCTCACACTCACAGATTGCATTCGACCATTGTTACTTCCTTCTCTCACCACATTATTCACGATCACGACCCTCGCCCTGAGCATCTCTCCGCCGCATCCTCACCAGACTGGACAACACTCACTGCGTCTGTGTACAATCACTGCTCTGTCACACGGATCGCTTATCTCACGCCTCGCCGCTCGCTGCGTACTCCACCATCCGAAGTTTCCCTCGCTCTTCCAAATCTGAACCCATCTCGGAACCGACTACCGCCACGCTGGAATCTTGACAGGCTGTAGCAAGCATATCCACGACACCAGACGATGCCGCGAATTTGAGTGTTCTGGACCGGTCTCTTGCGACAATTGACAGCTGTTTCAGCCGCCATTTCTGCGAACTCCTCGAATCTCGCCGCTGCCGGCTGTTTGAAGCCGAGCGGCTGACGAAACAAAAATAATGGACTATTTCAACAACAACGACAATGGCAATAGTCAGGGCCAGGGTGGCAGACTGACCCAGCAAAACACTCGTCTTTCCATCCCGAGAACACCAGGAGGTGCACGCTCCGTCCAAGGCGCGCCGTCCTACGAAAGCTTACGAATTCCTTCCAACATCCGAATACGAAGACTACCTTCGTTTCAAAACCCATCACTAACTCACGTCGCGAGTCCATCGCCACGGCAGACCGTTCACTACGATGATAACGACACCAGTGGCAGGCGGAGAAGTTTCTCAGCGCCCGGACAGCGTCCTTCATACCTCGACGGAGCCGGTCCTTCTGCCAACACCGATCTCTCGAGACAATTTACCACAGACGGAAGTCACATGCCCGCCATTAGAGAAGGCGAGCAGGCGACTCCCTATGGCGAATATCGTCAATCTGCACTAAGTGGCAGATCCGATGGCTTACAATCGCCACGCACGCCTGGAATCTCTGCAATAGACATGGCAAGTGGCGCTCGTACACCCACCCCAGAGACGTTTGGTACTTCTGGCACTGCTATGCACAGCGCTGGGAATGCAGCTCAGCGTTCGCGAGGGTTCAATCTCAATCGCTTCCGCTCACATACCGCACGAGACGATGCGAGCGCCCATGAAGAATACGACTCCGATGTCATCGACTTGCTTGATCTGGTCGATCCCGAAGTACGCACACTCGCGACGTTGACCAATCTGCAGAATTCCATGTTCGTGCCCGACCTGGGTGGCTTGGTGAACCGTCGGCCAACATACAACCTGACAAGAAGGCCCACTCATGAGGATGCTGCAATCATCGCCCGCTCGAGAGCAAATTCTCGAGCGATTCGACGAAAACCCGTATCCGCTCAACCGATAGAGGAGTCGATCGAGATGTCTGAGGCGGAAACTCCTTCCGGACTCACAAGAAAATTGTCAGTCTCCTCCCAGCTCAGCGACTCTCACTACGCGGTCCTTCCTCACGGCGTCAGTCTCTCTGGCTGGCATGAGGATGACATTGCCGAGCTGAACGATCACGTCCGACATCTCCTTCACTCAAAACGAGAGGGATTCAAACGCTCTTGGCGAGGATTTCGTCAGTACGTTAGCCGGCCTCTGGGCCTGTTCATCGTTGTATACGCTACGCTAGTTACCCTATTTGGAGCCGCCTGGGTCTTTGCGCTCATCGGATGGATCTACGTCGGGAACCAACAGGACTACATCATCAACATTATCGACTTGACGCTCGTCGCCCTGTTCGCCGTCATGGGTGACGGACTGGCACCCTTTCGCGCGGTCGATACCTACCACATGTTCTTCATCGCTCGCTATCACCGCATCACACGCAAACGCCGCGAGAAGAAGAACCTTCCCACCCTTGTCGATCCCAACGATCTACCCAACCGTCGGCAGTCCGCCACCTCCGCTACTCTTCCTACTCCCGGCGAAGACGGTGCCGACGATATCATCGACAAGGAAGAACTCGCCGAATACTCCGTCCTCACCCCACGCCAACAACAACGCCTGCAATACCACCAGGCCAAATTCAACAAGTCACATACCTTCTACAAACCCCACGAAACATCCACCCACCACGCATTCCCACTACGTCACATGGTCGCTGCCGTAGTCCTCCTCGACTGCCATTCCCTGCTGCAGATCGCTCTGGGAACATGTACCTGGTCGATCGACTACCGCGTCCGCCCGGAAGCCCTCACCGCCACGATCCTCTCCTTTTCCATCGCCTGCAACATCGCGGCGGGAGTGGTCATCTCCATCGGCGACCACAAGACGAGGAAGAAGGATGTGTTGGAGAAGATGTTCCGTCAGACCCTGACCGAGGAGGCGATGAAGCGTATGGCGAAGAAGCACGAACGAGGAGAAATGGGATTGGGGGTCGATCATGATAAAGTGGAGAGTGAGGACATTGTCGCGGCGGCGCAGGCGGTGGCGGGGGTGGGCGGTATGCCGAAAAAGAAGCCGAGGAAGAGTGAGGATTTGAGAGGACGACCGGCGGTTTGAAGTGGTTGGGATGGCGGAAAGACGTCGAGATTCGATGTTGTAGACTTTTGCTGTTGGATAGCGAGGAGTCTTTCTCTTTGGATGTGAATATGGTAGAGGTTTTTTATTATTGTAATTATGATGTCGACAGTGAATGGGATGAACAGAAGTCCAGGTTCAGATCTTCCTTCAGCAGTAAAGGAGTGGTTGATTTTTGACTTGATTGGAGCATGAAGCACATTTCCAAGGCAGAGAAGAGGGCAAGAAATATGCACGCAATGACCGCCATCCAAAGGTCGGTCGTGGTGACTTTCTCATTCGTCGTCTCTGTGCGCTTCATGCTAGCCTCGTGACTTATGCTACATCAAAAACACCATCGTCCATCAAGCATCACCATGGCTGGTCTGCTGTCCAAGATCCACTCCGTCGCCGACTCGTGACCATCGTCTCATCATCTACACAGCAGTCGTTGCCTCACCACCACCTCGTCCGCGATACCCACCTCTCTGCTCAAACCCAGCGCGCGCACCGCCCGCGTTGTTATAGTACCCACCACCACCACCTCCACGACCACGATTGAATCCGCCACGACCACGACCACGGCCTCGCCCGCGAAATCCTCCTCCATCCACGCTACCCTGTCCGAATGTATCCATATTCTTGTTCCGCTCTTGAGCCCGCATCGCCCGGCCGTCAAAGTACTCGTTCGAATCCTGCTGTTGGGTGCGATCTTTGAGATCGCTGCTGATGTTGTCGAAGAAGGAAGATTTCTTGTCGTAACCCTTGTCGGCGGTAGGTTTCGCAGGGATGACGACGTCTTCGTCATCTGCGTCTGCACCGTTCGAGCTGGGATCCGCGGCGTCTCCGTTGACGGGCTCACCTGTGGCGATGGCCTCTTTCACGAGCTCCTGCTTGTTGAACTTTGCATTGGCGCTTTGGAAGTCGAAGTCTTCTTTTGGCACTTCGATGTTCTTCTGCAAGCTTTCGCGTCTTCCTTGGCGAGGACCGGCAGGACCACGTCCTCGGCCGCGACCTCGGTATTGTCCGTCTTGAACTCTCATCTGGTCGACCTGCTTGGTCAGACCGTCTACTCCACCTCCTTGTCTGTTGGTCGCGCCGAGCTTGGCCATGGCAGCGGCTACAGCGGCCGTGGCAGCTTCGGTAGCATTCGTCGCAGGTGGCTGAGTGGAAGGTTTGGGTGCTTGAGAAGCTGCCTGCTGGGTGGTAGCTTGTGGCTTTGGCTGGACCTTGACAGCAGCTGGACTTGGTGCAAGCGGTACTGCAACCCGGTTGTTAGCCCGGTTGGTCGGCTTGGGAGCAGCAGCTGGAGCGGTGGCGGCAGCCGTGGATGGCTTGGATGCAGTCGGAGGTGGAGGTGCGCCGGCAGATGTCGGAGCAGGTGTGGTCGATTTCTCTGACATTTCAGCCAGCTTGTTCTGCGTCGGCGCGGATGAAGCTGGTGGTGCCTGAGCTGAGCCAGGTTGTTGAGGTGTGTTCTGCTTGTTTCCATTCGGGCCCTGCTGCTGCTGCTGTTGCATTTGCTGAGGAGGCATTTGCTGCTGTGGCCGCTGCTGGTTCATCTGCTGTCCAGGTGGGCCGATCGGTTGCTGGTGACCTTGGAATCCTCCAGGCGGCGGAGGTGGGAAGTTGCCTGGAGGCGGACCATATCCCATACCCATGCCATAACCGGTTGGAGGTGGACCACCAAAACCCATTCCATATCCAGGCACTGCGCCTGGCTGCCCAGGAAAGCCATGTGCACCACCCGGACCTTGAAAGCGAGGCTGCTGTTGGAAGTGTGGTGGAGGTGGGCCAGGGTATCCGAATTGTGGTGGCTGTTGCTGATAAGGAGGTTGCGGTCCACGGAACTGGTTCTGTTGCTGTTGAGGAGGTTGGTGCTGTTGTTGCGGTTGAGGAGGCTCGTTCGATTGCTGCATTGCACGAATGTCAGCACGGTACTCATCAATGCGACTCGAGTATATGCAGTGGTAGATGTGTCTCATGGATCAGAAGGAAGGCAACAAGGAAAGTTTCCACATGGTTTTTGCGCCATCGGTAGTGTTTGATTTACATCCAAAATATTTCATCATCTGAGAACGGGTGGTGGTGTTGTGTGGTGGAGCGCAGGCAGGTAATACGTACGGAGAGGATAGCCGGATCGTTGGGCATCTGCGGTTGTGGCGGACGGTTCTCTTTCGGCGGTGCGAGAATGGTCAAGTCCTTCACATCACTTCCGCGGAAGACGATGCCATCGTAGACTGTATCCGAGCCTGGGATCTCCTCGGCAGGATTCCCTTTGCGGCCTTCAGTGCCGTGGCATTGCACATCTTGCAGAGAAACCGTCGCGGTCTCGGAGTCGATGGATTTGAGGGTGCCGACGTATCTGGATGAAGTGTTAGCTCCAAGGTCGAATGGCTGCGGTCGATCGAGGTCGGGTCGGGCTCACTTGATGTCGGACTTGGAGATGAGCGAAATGCGCGAGCCAATGTACTCGGACATGGCGGCAGCGCGGAGTGGTGGAGAGGGTGGTGAGGAGATTTCAAGGAGAGGAAGGCGGAGGATGTTGTGCTGGTGGAAGTGAAGGTGGTTGGAGGTTCAACAGCTTGCGTTAAACTCTGCCAAGCACCGCGGAGCTGCTCCCCGTGAAGATTGACGCGCGACTCTGATGTGAGAAACAGCGAGGAAGAAGTGAATGGACGGGCAAGGTACTTAGTGGTGGAGCACTCATCAATCTGTCACGCGTGTGCCATGAAGAAGTTGACGAGGCGGTGAATGTCTGTGAGGCAAGAAGCAGAAGTTGCAGTGCAGAAGTTGTTTTCAGCAGCAAACCGAGCACTGTGTGCGCATAGCGAGGTCTAGCTCCGGGTACGGCCCATTCACGGGGCTTCACCTCGAACTATGTGGAGTAGTACGGACTTCGCAACAACAACGGCATACTCGTGTCTTGACGACAATATGGCTACCCAGACTCAGGATGGCCCTGATAGCACATTCCTCTTCCAACAACTCGACGCATACCCATGGAGCGAAGACCAGGAGTTTCAAGGTGGCCTCAGAGCAATTCTAGGCTCGGTCCAGGATCCTCAGCAAGTCGAGCATTTGACACTGCGAGCGAGGTGCTACTACTACGCGAGAAAGGCTGGAACGTCCGTGGATTTCGACGGCTACAAGCAGTGGGTGGAGTCACGGAATAGTCAGTCGATACTGAGCAATGGCGAGCAATCAGCAGCAACACAAAGTCAACCGACGGATGGCGGCATGGGAGACGCGCCAAAGCCTGCCAGCTTTGCGGAGATTTGCGACTTGATCGCTGAAGGCAAGCCGATACCTGGCATTAAGGATATTCCGGATACGATTCTTGAAGGACAAGCTTCAGAAGCTCAGGCGGAGAAGAGGAAGAAACCGTGGGAGAAGGCTGCCGCCGACGCTGAGGATAAACCGAGCTGGATGACTTGAGAGGGCATTGATGGACCTGGAACCCTCTATGCTCCACACAAATCGTTTGGCCCCAGAGTGAAGCGCCATTAACAGGCAACACGCTCGAGTAGCGCGGCGGTCTTGCCTGATCTGCACCTCGCCTCCTGATCCTTGTCTACTCCGAGGATCCTCGCAGCAAACGCACGTTGCTCGAAGCAATGTCATATCTTGCAGTACGCCATAGTGGTTATCAAACCCACCTCGCATAGAACTTGCGTGACTGCATCACGAGTGTCAAATCGGGCTCGAAGACGGCGTACCTCATGCGAGACTTCATGCTGCACAGCAGGGCGAAATTGGACATCGGGCATGGGTCAGACTATCAGATGGCACCGCACACGAGAGAAAGCATTGCATTTCCGCAGGTCTTACGATACTCGCCCTCACAGGCATCGAAATGCTATCTGCAGGTCCAGCAGAACTTGTCTGCATGGTCCAGATATTAGCTGATCATTCAGAAGGACTTCCAGTACATCACGCTCCGTGTGTTACCTCATCGGATTGGCCTCGATGAGGCACGCCATGGACCACATGAGAATTCAAAACAAGGACTGAAGATCGAGCAAGACAACTTCGATCGATAAATCGAAGAGACTTTATCATCATATATCAACACTTCAACCTCATCTCCGTTACCCCACAGTTTCATCCTCCTTCTCACTTCCTCCCCTTCTTCACCTCCTTACAATATCCCTCCCAACTCCAGCCCCCCACACTCTTCGTCTTCAACGCCTTGACAATCTTCTCTCCCTCTCTATATCCACCCACGGCAACGTCCACGCCCTTGATCAACGTCTTGACATCAAATGCCGTCCACTGCAAAACGTACTCCACTTCCAAGCCCGTCTTCTCACACAATTTCACCCACTCCACCAAACTCTTCACGTTCAATGCCTGCGGATCGAACACGAACAAATTGACCACCAAATTCCGGTTGCGGCTCGCGGCGGATACCTCATGAGGTCTAAGGCCTTTGGCGAAAGCGAGCATCTGGCTGAAATCGAAATTGTGGACTGGAACGACGGTCTTGGTTCCAGAGGTGAACGCAGCGCGACGAAGAAGATGTGCGTATTCGGCGTGGAATTGGCGACAAGTTTGGTCGAGACCGGAAGTTGGAGAGTTGGTTCTCAGTTGGGTGGTGGACGTGAGGCGGAAGGGTTGGTTGTTGATGATGAGAGTGTTTGAGATCACTGGGAAAGGATCTGTTAATTGAAGCTGGTCGTTATGGAATGAAGTGAGTGAGCTTACTGTCCCTAAGCTCGCGTGGAAGATCGAGGAGAGAGGAGGCCATTGCGTCTAGTTGGACAGGGGAACTCTTTCACTTGGAAGTGTAGAAGATGTGATTGTTTGCTGATTATCTGACTGGATGCTCGTTTCTACACGCGACTGTTGCTCTCTTCTTATCCATCTCGCTCGAAGCGCATTTCACCAGCTCGCGTCGAAAGTTCGCCGAAAATGCGGTCGGTGATGTTTGCGATTCACGGCTGCCAACCCGAGCAAAGCTCGCACAATATCCGACCATCAACTCGTTCATCTGTCTGTACGCGAAGGCCTGACCGGAGCATAGCACAAAGCCGCTATATCGAGGCGTGACAGCCCCTGGACGTCTTCCATACGTCTTCCGTCGTACAACTTTCCTTGCTGGACACAAGCCATCCTTCCCGTTACGGACATGTCACATCGCACATGGCGCTCGAGCTCGCGTCCAGATTTCCACGTGGTGTGGTGCCGCCGCGGCGTGGATGCCGAGCTCGATCGGTTGCGCGTGGCATCGTTCCTGGTCGTCGATCTTGGGCATGTGTTCCTTCACTCATGTTCCGCTGGCATGAGGCATTTTTGGTCCGCGTGGCCGCCACGATCTATTGGCCTTGCGATCGGAGCGAGCTTCTGGAAGATATCTAGCGCGCCATGTTCCTTCCGAGGTCTTATACGATCACCCTGTGTGATTAATGCGTCGCAAACGTTCAGATACGTCTGGACAGCCATGGACGACATGCTCCATTTTGTTTGATTTCAATCTGAGAAGACGACCGTGAAGGCTTGCAGCCTTGGTTGTAGACTTCGAGACGCAGGAATCGTGGATGAACCCTTGCGCAAGCATCCTCGCAGAGTACAGGCAGCGCCGGACGTGTCTAGAAACACGGGCGCCGCTCCGGGAGAACAGGCGTCAGCTGAGTATGGCGACGGCATGGCATCGTTGTATGCCGACATCTATGCGTGGACTGAGCAGGGACTTCGAGCTGCCATCACCGCCAGAAATTGTACCCGCAGAGATACGATACGCCACGATAGTGTGGCAATGTGTCTCACTAGAACGCCTCAGTAAGACGAAACGCGGCGTTCGCGTGCCTAGCACGAGCTGAGAGGTTGGTAGCGGCAGATGAGCCTCCTATTCAAGCAAGACTGATCAAGCCTTTCTTCCACGCTCGGCCTCCTCAGACAAAGTGCAGAACCTGAACCAAGAACTCCAAATGGGCGTCGCTCGTGAAAGCTCGTGTTCCGTCGTATATCCTTTTTGAGCATGCGCTGCTGCTGTTCCGAGTGTCTTCCCGCACCTACATGCGACCGTCGCCTTCGTACACCGTGTTCAATCTCAAAGTCGTCATGTCAAACCCCTTTCATAAGCTCATTTGATCCGTCGAGATACGATCTGAGCTCTTATCCCGCTTGACCATGCTCAGCTTGTAATACTTCTCCTCTCCACCGGCCGTCAGACCACCAATAAACCACTTCTCTCCCGCACCTCCGCGTACTTCTCGGAAGCCGCCCGAGTCAGAACTGCTGTCGCTGCCTCTTCTTCTTGACCGCCGAACTTCTTGTGCAGAAGGGTAGCTCGGTCGTGGCTTGTTCTCTGGGCCGTAGATCGGGAGACCGGGTGAGGTGGGAGGACGTGCGAGGTGTGTCTGCGGGCTGACGTTGTGTTGGAGTGGTGGGAGCTGTTGGACTAGTTGTCGGTCTTGCGCTGCGGTGGTAGATGCCGGGTTGTATGGATTTATCTTGGGGTGGGCGGTCTTTTGTGATGTTTGCTCGGGGTCGGGTGATGTTGACTTTGATCGTTGTTGCGGTGCTGCTGTCCATAAAGATGCTGCTGCGCCGTTGGATAGGGATGTGGAGGTCTTGGGAATGGATTGCGAGTGCGCTCGGAATGCTGCAAGGAAGTTGCCGAAGAATGGTCGCTGTGAAGTCATGTTTGCCGGGTCTGTCGTCCTCGGTCCTGTCCAGATATACCGCAGACTTGTGGTCAGAGTCACCCCACTGGCAGCAGCTGGGAGGATTCGATAGTGGGGTATCCTATGGGAGAAGAGTGCACTCAAGTCTTCGTTGGACTGTGTGTGTTCGAAGAGTCGGAGCTGCTTGTTGTATCTGAGCCGTCCGCGAAGGTTCGGCGACCGTGGTGAGTTGTTTTGTCAGGGTGTTAGTCGGTGGTAATACCTTAGGTTTGGTTGTGGTAAGCGAGTCTGGTGCAAGTCCCGTTGGACGTCGGCGAGATTCGGACGAGGGTGCAAAGTTAGCACC
>AFIR01000947.1:0-22812 GCA_000223685.2 Zymoseptoria pseudotritici STIR04_4.3.1
CGCTGTGTTTTGCCCTCGACGGCGATAACGAGGTAACGATATAGAATATCGCTATAGGGATCGATGTTAAACCGTCGTGGCAGAGTCTTCTTTCTTGTAGTCCGTGCACTCCTCTTGCCGCAACTTAAAACAACACAAGAAAGAAGACTCTGTATAGCGGTTCTGATCCACATGAGATAGGTAACCAGCAAGGTGAAGTCTAACCAAGGCCAACCTCGGGAGGCCGGATAATCGTTGATCCACACCTGACTTCACAGGACTCTCACCTCCTTGATCCTTCCCTCTTCAGACAT
This sequence comes from Zymoseptoria pseudotritici STIR04_4.3.1, assembly GCA_000223685.2. NCBI lineage: Eukaryota > Fungi > Ascomycota > Dothideomycetes > Mycosphaerellales > Mycosphaerellaceae > Zymoseptoria > Zymoseptoria pseudotritici. The sequence goes on from AFIR01000947.1 coordinate 294, forward strand.
CATCACATCTTTGCTCAACTGGAATACCGGCAAGTACATCTCAAGACTCAAGAGAGCGACATTTTCCAAGAACCGTCATCGGAGACGACTCGATGATCCTCCTCCATCATTTGCGCGCATCAAAGGCTCCGCTTCAGATGTTGACATGTCCGTTTGGCACATGTATGGGCCCATCCGGGCAGATGAGCAGAGCAGCCTCGATGTACAGTAGCTCACACTGGCAATACATTTCAGTCGCCTCTTGAAGGACATCATTGCTTTTGCACGCGACAACGACAGACATTATGCAACCCTCCCGCTCAATCCCGGCAATTCTACCGGAGGTTGCATCCTTCGCTTGCCCAACCAAAGCCACCGACAAGGGCTGCACTCCGAACATGTCCAGATGCATCGCTTCGTGAAGCCCTGAACCAACCAATTCAATCTGCCAACAACGCGGTGCTCTCTCGCTAACGCCATGCATCTCCACAATCGGCATGTCCGACAGTCCGAGCACCCGTCTAACATGGGCTCGGAGACCGGTGAAACTACTGAGAGGAGGACTGACATAGATATCCTGAAGCCACCTCTCCACGCTTTTACATCCGCTCGTCGCCATGAAGAAACGGCTTTTCTGCTCGCTGACTCTAGTGCTGGCCTCACTACGACTCGCAGCTGGACAGACGAGCAATGAGAACACGACAACGCCGCTATGGGCTTTAGCTAGTAAATTGGAGGCTGGATCCTCGACGATCTGCGGCAAGACATTTGAGGACGCCAATGCAACGGGTATCTTCTACATCAATCCGAACGTCCTTCAGGGGCCTCAAACGGGGCAGCAAAACACTGGACGAACTCAAGACTCGGGTCTTGCTGTTACTGTGCACTCTGCTCCTGACATTGGCAACTCCTCGCTCAACGCGACCTCATCGAGCTACGGTTTGTGGTATAATACGTTCGGAGCCAACTATTCTGGAGATTTCTCCCTGGGTTACGATGTGAGCAGCCATGATATGAAAGCTGCTCGACTCGCTGGCTGATACCAAGTTTGTAGGTCTGCGCCATTCTGGGCTTCTCTCTAAACTACAACACTCTGCTTCGAGGCCAGGACGATGACGGCACATGCTCATCAGCTCTTGACGAGAAATGTTCAAACGCCCTCGCAGCCGTGACCGAGCAACATGCCAACTGGCTCACTACGCCTGATAGGATCGGACCAGGCTCGAATTTGACAAACACGAGTCTGCCAGGTCTCTGCAACACTCTCGCCGGAAATCTTCGCGACAACTTCCCGAGAGACTGCTCTTACTTCTTCGATGAGTCGTACGTGCATCCGGCGGTGCGACTGGGACTTATATGCTGATAGATTACAGAGCAGTCCAAGCCCTCGGCTTTCCTCTCACCTCCAACGGCGAAAACTACAACACAGTCCTGAACCCCAACTGCACTCTCAATGAAACCTGGCAAGGCGCCGTGAGCATCTACAACAACAATTCCGAAAGCGTATACACATCATGGATCCAAGCCGTGACACCACTTCTCTTCGTTCGTTCACCGCAACCATCCTCCCTCCCCTCTAACCTGTCTGATAAGCATAATGCAGGTCTTCATGCCCGTCGCCGACTTCGCCCAAAACATCGCCACCACACGAATCTCGTCCTCCAAAGCCGAACTCTCCTGTCTCCGCATCGAGAACATCCGAGCAGACAGCCTGAAACCCTCACCTGCTCCGGAACCCACTCCCGTCGCCTACAATGTGACCTCTACACCGGCACCCGCTCCGGCGGCAACGGAGTCTTCCGTGGTGGAAATTAGCCTCACAGTCGGCGACATCGTCGGTATCGTCGTGGGCATCATCGCGGCTATCGTACTGGTGGTGGGCGGGGTGGTGATCTACCGTTGGCGAAGACGAAAAGCACGACGTCTGGCAGCCCAGAACGACAGCAATACGGGTGGTTTGGGTGGTGAGAAAGCTGAGTTACCGGGCGAGTCGAGTAAGAAGCTGGGGCCAGGGAAAGTTCATGAGTTGGGAGTTGATGGCAGTCAGGTGGGAGAATTGGAGGCGAGGAACAAAGCCTTTCAGTTGCCTGCTACAGTCGAGGAGGGAGGGAAAATGGAACCGCTTGAGTTGGCTGGGGACGAAGGGCAGAAGAAGGAGGGAGGTCAACCGAGGATTGCGGAGTTGCCTTGAGATGAGTTGGAGGTCTGGCATGGTATGGTGATGAGATGTCTGTATATCCATGTTTACGACAGTCCTCGAGCATTCTGATATTTGACGAGCACATAGGCATCGATATCGATTCCAGCAACACCGAGCAATTTTCGGCCTTCAAGCTGTACGGCCAAGACGACCTTTCGGGGCCGAAGCTGACAGGTGCTTCGTCAATATGCACGAAAGTATTGATTTCGCCTATCCCTGTACATCCTCAGCCTCAGCGGGTCCATTGCCAACACACGGATCCACCTCCCGGCATTTTGACGACAGCCGTTACTCTTGGCCTTGTTCGGATGATTGGTACCTGGGCTTTCCTGCTTACAGACATGTAGCTCTCAAGGCCAATTGCACATGATAGTCCGACATCAGCCTCCCTGTCTGTCAAGTCGAATCGTCCAATGAAGAATCATGGCATTCGCTACGCTTCTCCTCACCATCACAGCAGCAGCCATAGCCTACCTCATCTTCTTCGTAATCCAGCAACGAAACATCAATCATGTGCGTATTCCCATCCCACAAATTTCAACCCCTCGACGACCCAACTGACCTACCCAACAGGCCGACCTCGCCTACGCACAAATATACAACTGCCAACCACCCCCCGTCCTCGAAGCCGCGAGATCCAACCTTGGACTGGGCCTCCTCCTCCGAACATTCCGTGTAGCAAAGGAAGAACGACTCCTCCATTTCTTCAACGAATTAGTCCGCAGTACCGGAATCTGGACTTTCGAACAACGCCTCCTGGGAATTAGTGGCATCGATACTTTTGAGCCGGAGAATGTGGAAGCTGTGCTGAGTACGCAGTTTGAAGGTATTGCCATGTCCTTGTCAATATTTGGCGTGGTATGGGAGCTAACAAACGAGTAGACTTCGACCTCGGCGAAAGACGAAAAGTCTTCTTCGCCCTCCTCGGCGATGGGATCTTCACGCAAGATGGCGCTGCGTGGGCACATACTCGTGCTTTGTTGCGGCCGGCTTTTTACCAACAGAATACGGATCGGATGCTGGGTGAGATTGATGGTTTGGTAGGGAAGATGCTGAAGGATGTCCCTGAAGGAGAGGAGGTGGACTTCCAACCGCTGTTCTTTCGGTTGACATTGGAGACGTCGATGTCGCTTCTTTTTGGCAAGAGAGTGGAGGGTGAGAATGAGCAAAGCAAGAAAGTGGAGATGGATGATTTCGCTGCAGCTTTCGATGAGGCGCAGGATTGGCTGGCCAGGAGAGGTAGATTGGGCGGATTGTATTGGTTGATCGATGGACCTGGATTTCGGAGGTCGTGTCGGACTGTGCATCGCTTCATTGACGCTGCAATTGAGGAGGTGTTGAAGGTCAAGGATGTAGATGAGGGAGAGAAGGAAGGCTACTCCGTGCTGGGAGCGTTGCTGCCCGAGACCCAAGATCGGAAAGTGTTGAGAGAACAGTGTCTGAACGTCCTCTTGGCCGGGAGGGATACGACAGCCTGTCTGCTGAGTTGGACATGGTAAGTATCCTGACCCGCCGGAATCCGCAGTCATCCACTGATATGAACATACTCCAGCCGCCTCCTAGCATCCCACCCCCAAACCCTCACCACCCTGCGCCAGGAAATCACCCAAATTTGCGGCACCGACCCATCGCCCCCAACCCGCGCCCAACTAAAACGCATGCGCTACCTCGACGCCATCCTCAAAGAAGTCCTCCGCCTCTACCCCTCCGTGCCCATAAACTCCCGCACAGCCTCCCGAACCACAACCCTCCCCGTCGGCGGTGGTCCAGACCTCAGCTCTCCGATCCTCATCCGCAAAGGACAAGCGGTAGCTTACAGTCCGTACATCATGCATCGGCGAGAAGACATCTTCGGACCCGACGCAGCGGTGTTTCGGCCAGAGAGATGGCTTGAGAATGATGGGAGGCTTTTCGCGGAAGCGGGGTGGGCGTATTTGCCGTTCAATGGTGGGAGGAGGGTATGTCTGGGGCAGGAATTCGCGATGTTGGAGGCGGGGAGTGTGATTGTTGGTATGGTGAGGCGGTGGACGGCGTGGAAGGTAGCTGGGGGTGGGGAGGCGTTTCCAGAGGTCGGGACGGAGAGGCAGAAGGTTACGTTGGTGGTTAGTTGTGCGGAAGGGTGTAGACTTGAGGTCAGGAGATGATGTTCTATTGCTTTCGTGTATCTCTGCTCTATCGTGAATGTCGTGTATTGAATCCATCGTCTAATCGTAGCGTCTCGAGGCGACTCTGGTGCCTGCGAGACTAACGTCATATATGTCTCTTTTGACCATTTCCCAATCGTGGTCTTTCTAATAAGCGAAGCCAGCCGCCACATCGACCGGGAAGATCAACGGACACGCCACATCTGCTTCTGTCAACGAGACAGTCGTTCCTCCATTCTCATTCGCTTTCGAGCCCAAGAGTTGCAATTCCTTCCCGCCTGCGCTACCCAACTTCGGCCAGCCAGGTCCCTGAGTGGGGTTCTTCGCAAATCCAGCCCACGCACTTTGCATGTACTTACTCAATTCCCTCTGCGCTGAGGTCGTCTGCGCGTTCTCGAAGTAAGTCCCGAAAACTTCCGGGATCTCAGAACTGTGGTACGCTCCAGCATTGGGATAGAATCTCACATTGGGAAAGTCGGCGTCGAAGCGGTATCTCCAGACTGGCTGTCGGCCGGCGGAGACGATGGCTGAGGAAAGCGAGCTGGCGGGACAGGTGAAGACGGCGTCTGTGGCGATGCGGCTGAGGATTGGGGTCGTGATCGGCGGCACGAGGGAGTTGTAAAGGGTTGTGAGGGGGTCGGCGATCGAAGAAAGATTCGCGGGCAGACCGGGTACTTGGGATGGAGACGTAGCACCGTTGAGACCGAGGATGTCGAGGAAGAGTGTGAACTCGTCTTTGTTGGTGCCGATGAGGATGGGCACCGGGGCGAACTGGCCCGACTGAATTGATGGGAGGGAGTTGGAGTTGACGTTTGTGTTGTCCTCAACTGCGAAGAAGCCGAGAGCGTTGTCGGTGATGAAGTCCAGAATATCCTGCGCTGGGACGGCGCGGAGACATTCGATGTTGGCACAGTTGAAGTGGGCAAGGACTATTGGGTAGTTGACGGCGCCATTGCCGAGCGCTCCTTGGGCTTGAGATTCGAGGATGGCCGCGCGGAATGGGAGAGGAGAAGGAGGTTGTGCGAGGAGCTGCTTCACGCCATATCCGCCGGCGGACTCTCCAAAGATGGTGACCTTCGCTGGATCACCGCCAAAAGCTCGGATGTTGTCTTGCACCCATTGCAGGGCGAAACGCTGGTCGAGGTAGCCGCTGTTTTGAGAGTTTTTTGGGATTTCGGGGGAGTTGGAGAAGCCGAAGATATTCATTCGATAATTGAAGGTGACAATTATAACATCGTGGTTGACTGCGAGGGAGCTGCCGTTGTAGAAGGCGAGTGATCCGGTCCCAAATTGGCTGTGGTGGCGAGGTTAGACGACTGATGGCCGCAGTGCAAAGATCAATTGATGGAGAACCTACTTGTTGCCACCATAGATCCAAAACATCACCGCCTTGTTGTCGCCCGCTTTGGTACCCTCTGGTACATACACGTTCGTGTACAAGCAATCCTCGCTCTCGGCGGGAGGCGGTCCTCTCGGGTTGTTCAAGTACGCTTTGGTTTTAACTCCAGCCTCTCCAGGGAAGAACTGCTGCAGACAACTCGGAGGTAACTTCTGAGCTATGAGCGGCTCGCTCCATGCTTGAGCAGCGGTGGGTGGCGCGAAGCGAAGAGGAGGACTCTGGGCGTATGGAATTCCGAGATAGGCGTTCACGAGACCGGTTGCGCTCGGTTGATTGAGCACTGAGGTCGCGGTGCCGACAATGACGCCTGAAGACAGTGTTACCGTGGGGTCAGAGCCTACACGTTTAGCTGGTGCTGCGAGTGCCAGAAGAGGGGCCGCCAAAGCGAGAGAAATCGAGAAGGCACGCATGTTGGTGGACTGAGAGGGTATCCAGCGCTCAGCTTAAGGGTGTGTGGTACTGCAGCAAGATCGAGGCGAATGGAACCCATTTGTACTTCGGTAGATGCAAGCCTCAGGCGCATCCTCCGGTTTTGTCATGGCGGATCGGATTCGCCATTCCGTTGTGTAGATCCAATAGCGAGCCCACTCTTGTACATGTTCGTATAGCAAGCTGAACTTACAGCGGTACTTACCTCCGTAATCCCGCTCAGACTGCAACGCGTTCGTCGAGATCCAATAGAGGCCAAGTTACGTGGTGCGATTTGAGCGGGGCCTTGGAGGTATACTAGCAGATGTGTGCCGGACACGCGAAAATGATGCCATGTGGGATAGAGGGGCGATGTTTCTTACCGCATTGGGAGTATGGCGGTGAGGAGAGTTTGGGGTAGTTCTGTGAAGACCGAGGCGTTCCTCTTTCATATGACTGAGCTGCCGTGCGGTCAGTGGCGTCGGAAAGAATTCTGCTATACGAGGACACGACAACTTACAAAGCCAATGCCATGCCATGCCACGTTGCTCAGGGACATCATGTCTGGTGTACAGTATTGATACATCGCTATGTCGCTATGATTGACACAATCCATGGCGCTTCCTTACTCCAGATGGTATCTCCCATATCATTACAGGTCGTTGAATTTCTGCGTGCCACTGCCCGACACGCCTCCGTCGTTACCACCAACTACCGTCTCGTAGTCCGGCGCCGGTTCTTCAAAACCAGAGTCGTCGTCGTCGATGGTTGGTGGCCGCGGGACCATGACAGGAACATAGACCGTATTCACCACCGGGGCGACAGGCTCTGCTACTGGTGCTGCTGGTGCTGATGCTGTTGCTCCTTCCTCGGGTGAGGCATCTTTCTCTTCGTCCACGGTTGCGGGCATTCGTCGTTGTCGCCTGTACAAGACGGAGCTGTATATTACTTGTCCTGCGGAGGTCAAGCTGGAAAGACCGTCAGCGATGGCAAGACTACATTGCACGACAGACGGTACTCACATGAGGAGGCCATTGCCCATCAAAGTCACCGCATTCCATCCTGGCGGCGTGAGCGCTGAAGCAACCAGAATAACCGTCCACGCGAACAAACACACGGCATTGCTGACGAGGACGTAGAAAGGAGTGAGCTTGTGGCCTGCGAGCAGTATGACTGCGGCAAAGTTGATGATGATTGTTGCTGAAGTGCATACGATCAAGGTGCTCCCCCAGGCGCTGTCGGGAAGGCATTAGCCGGGCATGCGGCGAGGACAAGTTCTGCGACGCTGCTTACGTTTGTGCGAGATATGAGTTATAGTCTCCGAAATGTCGAGTGTTAGCCAGGGCCAGGCCGAAGTCTTCGTAGCCGCTGAGGTAGTAACTCCCGGATGAGATGAGAATCATGATAGTGCCAGCGAGCGTGAAGAGCCAGAGGGTGATCAGCCACGCGAGGGACCATATCTTGGCCGCGGGCATGGTCCCAGATGTCACGCTGCAGCTGGAGCGGTGTATTCCAGGCGGACGAATTGACAGGCCAATTCAGGTACAGAGGAGGGGGGTTTGTAGTGGAAAAGCTGCAGCCTGGGACACGCCACGACGTTATGCCACTTTTCGTCCTGGGAAGGATCAATAGTGTTCGAATCCATGGTGCAGATCTATACTAGCCATTGGTGTCTGTCTGGGATTGGAAAAAGTCTGTCCGAGCGGGGCTGTGTGCGCGTGGCTTTCTCGTGTTCTGGAGTCGATTCGAACCATTTCATAAACAATGCTATTTGTACAATCATAAGTCGAACGGTGACACTTTCATGCTTCTCTTCTCCGAGTTCTCGATGTTGGCGTTTGGCAAGTCAAGGGTAATCCGCTTGTCGGCTATGAGCTTCTAAATCGGTAGAAAGCTTGTGCGATTCAAGACCCCCCTGCCGGATGCTCCGGACCGTGCGGTATGAACGCGTATATCCTGGCATATCAAGCTGCACCGGATGCCTCCTTCGCAATGATGAAGAAGACCCGAGCAGAGCGCCAGATGCATACCTTTTCTCGTGGTCAAGATCCGTTGTGCACGATTGCTTCCACGATGGAAACGCAAGAAGCCCTTGCAACTATTTGCCGGGCAGAATCGGACCATAACTCGCCGACATAGCAATGCTCTGACGCAGGACGAAACGACTTTGCAGTACACCGGCCTCGACTCGGAATTCGAATACCCAGCTTTCAGCCAGTGGCAACCAACCTCATCGGGCCTTCAGGAGCGCCGACTTGCTCTCTCCTCAAGATTCTTGAAGATCGAGTCACATCTATCCAGCAGCTCGGCCAGTGCAGCAGATGCATCATCGAATGGCTCGCCGACGAACTACTGTCTCCGCGTCTCTGGATAGCTACCGAGCTCGTCACCATGCGTGGTGTAGTGCTGCTCACTGACAATCCGTCGCTCTTTGAACAGGATGTTGATCTTCCGGCGATTTGACCAAGTCCCGATGTAGCCACAAAGCGACACACGTTGCAGATGCTCGATCATATTGCCGTGCTACTGACCAACTTCTCTACATCCATTATTCTCTTTCCCTTAGCAGCGCAAGCCAACCAACGGCGAAAAGCAACAAGCAGTGTCCAGCGAGCGAGGAAACAGCAGCGTGAATCAGCGAAAGGAAAATAGCATCTCAGCTCCCCGAGTCCCATCTCATTGCGGCGGCGGCGGCCAACAGCCTAGAATCCATCCTTGAAAGGACACAGCGTCTCAGCATCCCGAGTCCCATCCGATTGCTGCGGCGGTCGAACCTCTCCAGGCCATCTTTGCCACGCCCGTTCGGCACGTCAATCAGTTGCACTCGACTTTGAAATTCTTCCATTTCCCGGACTTGTTGCGATCCAAGCTGTTCAACAGATTAGACGTATCACGAAACGTGAAAGGAGGTGTTGATACTCACTTTTTGCATCCTGATCCGGACTCAGGTCCTTGCTGCGTGATTGGTCCAGCGCCATACGAAAGCACGCACTGTGCATTGTTGTCCGTGAAGAAGTAGGCGTCACAGCCCGCAGGCAATGTATATTTGACGCTTCGAGCGTCGAAATCTCCACCCGTGCCAGGTGGAGATCCACAAGAAGTCGATTGCGTTCCTCCGGAGTGGTAGGCCCGCCCCGAGCAAGAATCTCCATCGTAGAAAGTCACGTCCCAGGCCTGGGCCATGGCAAGGCCAGACAAGATCAGCGCCAGAATCTGCATCGTAATGGGGGGAGGAGGATTCCAAAGGAGTGGGTGGTAGAAGATCGAGGATGTAGGCTGACTTTTGCGGAATGCGGACTGTCCTGGTTGAAGAAGGATTGGGAGATGGACAGCTAAGGAGTGAATATTGAACGGATTATATGTTTGTTGACACGGGATCGCGAGGGCTCTCCTCTCCAATACCTGCGATTATGGCGTCAACTGGCTCCATCTTACTCTCGCTGGGCCATCCTGGCTTAGAGCTAATGTGAGGCATTGGCGACCGTACAGACGGCTATTATTGTGTTCGAGGTACCTGTCGATAGGAACGTCGCTGCACTCAAGCTCCGTTCTTCCCTGCACAGGGCATGACGTTATTCTGTATCTTTGTGCAGTTCCGATCAATTGCTCGATCTCCACCCGACAACTCGCCCATGTCGCCCAAAGCCGACATGGACGACCTTGCTCCTACAGCGTGGCTGTGTGTGAAGTTGTGAACTGTGCACTGCCTACGCGAGGCAGTGCTGACGCTGAGAACTCAATCGGTGCCCACTTTGGGCAGGTGTGGGGGTGTCAGTGTCGTCTTCAGGGGCCAGGCACTGCTTCATGCTTTTGGTCCAGACTCTGTAACTGACCCTCAGATTACCAGGACATTCCTACAGAGCAAATGACGGTTACTACGACGATGCGTTCACACGCCGTCGATTGCCGTCCGCGACCAGGACAGACCATCGCTATCAACATTTGTTCCAATCCTGAATCCCAGGGCCGGAGCCTCAGAATACTGGCCTCAAAATACACGACTGTACAACCTGGATCCTGCATATGTATCGGAATGGCGCGGACGGTCGACAAAGTCGATCTTCCCTGCTTGAGCACATTTTTTCGGCAGTTGTTTGAAACCCCACGTTGGCGCGGAAAGGCCGGAGACAAGTCCATGTCCGTACGCAATCCACACTCCGGCGCATCGAGCAGGCATCATACTGCACAGGCAACCCTGACCACTCATCATGGCGATCGCGAGGTTCGTATTAGCCTCTGTATTCCCGATACGTCAAACATACGCCATGCTTCTACAGATCTCGGACGGGAATCACACGTCCAATGAAGAGGAAGCAGTCTTGCAAAGCGGCGTGAAGTAGTCTTCCTGTCAGGTCGCTTCACAGCAGGTTGGCACATCGGAGTGGACGCCCCCTTGTCGCCTCCAGGGGGTTATTCTTGTAAACCGGATTGGCCTGATTCTCATCAATCACGGTAAATACCTTGGACTTGGCCCATGGAGCCTACAAGGGGGTGTCCACTCCGATGTCTAATATTGTGGACTGCTGTTGTGCTTTCGAAGTCTGCCGTCCGCCTTCCTCCTAGCAGCGGCTAACAAGGAAGGGAGTGTCCCGGATGAGGAGTTGAGGGAGAATCATGATCCGAAGGCCAGCAGAAAGATCCAGGAAGCGTAGAACATTGCTTACGGGCCTGCCTCCTGAGGTCCCATATTCTCTCGAAGGATTTCCCAGTAGCAAGACCGGTGCCTCCCTTGTACTCAGTGCCCTGCACTTCCGTGGGCGAGACTTTCGAGTCCCGACTTTCCACAATGCAGGAACGGAGCTGGCGTGCAGCCGATGTTGATGCAGTGCATGTAGCGAAAGGAGCTGTCACACCTGCGAATTCGATGCTGGAGTTGAAGTTGTGGCGGACAATCACCTACGAATCCTGCGCGGAAAGCTCGGGGAATCCATGAAAGCGACAACGAGTCTGGACGTACCAAAGCAGTGACCCGTGGGCAGCTCCTCGATCCCGCGGTCGTTCGTGTCAGCTAGCCGCCACGCGAGGCTGATGGCAGAAAAGAGTACCGTACTGACGATGACGACCAAGAATTCCTGCCCACTGGCTCGGCACGGCTGCAGGCTGCTGCGAGGGTGACAGCTCAAGAGAGCAGAGCGGCTTTACCGGCGGCTGCTTGCTCAGTACTTTCAGTACCGTCCGGCATATAAGATGATGAGGTGCTGCAGAGGTGACTGCAGATCTCTCTCGCTCCTGCAGGTCTGCAGGATGGCGGCTGTGAATTAATTCAATACTCTGATTGTCTGTTGACCACGGACAGCAGTGATTTTTTGGCCCAGAGTCCGCCATGTGGTCACAGAGGGAGGCCGGTCATGTCGGTCAAGTGCTTAAAAACGATGTTTTGCAGCAAATGCCTATGTCGAGGATCACCAAAATTCTGCAGCCACGATGAATATTCGCCAGAAGCCCGGGACCGAAAGCTCGGGTTCACCTACCAGCTCGCTAAGAACTTGCGACGTATCTGATTCTGAGTCGAAGGCAAGTTATCACCGTACATCCTCAGCAAGGTTTCCACGCAGAACTGCTTTCTTTCACTTCGACGACCACGTCGCGTTGTTGTGAATGGGGGATTTTTGCAGAGCAGCGCCCTTGGGTAAGCGAGCTTTGGCACTTATTGAGAGCCGAACTCGACCAGGGCTTGGCGCCAGAAACCACGCAATGGCTGGAAGTTGGACCACAGCTTCACGCTGCTGCTCTTCTTTGGCCCGTCCCGGAGCCGTTGGACGTCGACGAACAGTGGACCAGACAAGACCACAACCCTGATGACTCGGGCCCATTCACTGCCGAGTTCTGGACATACCACCCGAACCTGTTGCCATCCACGCCAGTGATCGACAACGCCGATGTCCTCAGCCTGCCTCAATTGCTAAGCTTAGGCCGCTTTGGCTACGCAGACGATGCTTTGGGGTGCGTTGTGTTTTCGTCGTCCCAAAACAGGCTAAATGGCTGACTCCGTGCGGTAGAGGTCCCTTTCCCGATCGTTATGAGCCTCCACCAAGCGAACGTCGATGTGTCCTTTGCGGTAGGAGAGACTTCAAGTACCCCAAGGACTTTCGTCGCCACTGGACAAGTGCGCATCCCGACGAACGACCTCAAAAATGCCCGGTCGTGGTATGCGAGTTCCATATTGTGGGATTTTCGAGGAAAGATAACTGGAAGAGGCATATGTCCATAAAACATCCTGGTCATTGGTCCGGTATGCCTTGGATGAGCCCAGTGTAAACGTCCAATGACGTGAGACAGAGAGTCGAGCTCGGCATAAGCCTTTTGGTGCTGTGCAAATGGTGGGAAGAATATGAATGTGATAACGATAACGATAACGAACTTGAGAAAAGGATGCTTCAATAATGAGGATGATGACAATGAAAGCAATATGATGACAAGGAATGAACATTACCGTGCGAGATTGACGTTCAGATTTCTTCCTCCCAGCCGGTACTGCCGTTCATATGAATTCCCAGCGACGATGTCTGTGGTCGAGACACCGAGACACCGATTGCAACGAATGGAAGTTCAAGATTGTACGGAAACGACTGCACTCGTCGCAAAGTTCACATCGTCCGGTTTCTTCGCTTCGTCCGATCCGTCCAATCTGGCCAGTGCATCCATACGTCGGTCAGTAAGCATGGAATCCTGTCTCCAGACCCTCGGCTGCGGTGTACTTCGGAGTCCATTCATGGTCGGCATGAGTGATGTCGTCGTGAAGAGGAGAACATGGCTAGTAGATCCCCGTTCGATTCGAGATACCGGCAGCTTCGCATTGTAGACCAGTCTCGCACAACCCTTAATTAGTCATGGACCGATGCCGTGCTTCCAGATGTGCCGGCTCTGGTCATCTTCTAGTGCCAGTGCCAGTAGCTTGCTATGGTGCAACGAGCTTGCTTGTGCCCATTCCGGAGAGAGCCCACGGCTCAGGTACTGATGCCCGCAATGTGGGTGAGATCTTGGGTAAATGGAGCTGTCAATAGCTTTGATCGCCGAGCAGTTCTTCTCTCACGTGACGAAATCACGTGTTTACTGCCAAATGGCAAGCAGCAGTGTCCAGATCTCGCCGCAGAGCCAGGCAAGGCGGTGAGGTGTATTCCATCGGCCAGAGAGATCATTCCATCAGTTGGGAGACAAAAGCACAGCCAAACGAGACGGTATCGAGCCCGGAATCGAAGTTTTGCGACCGCTGTCGAGCGCCTGGCTTCGCGCACCTGCTGGCGACAAGAGTGTCGATGATGCAGAGGCTGTAAAAAGAGGCCGCTGGCAGTCAAGAGCTTCTCAGAGCGTTGTTCTCGTTGTCCTGGACATCAACAAGCACTCATATCGAAGTCGAACAAAGAATGGCAGCCGCAGACCGAGTGAGGTCAGCCGAAACCGCGCCCGCGCCAAATTTGGACCAGCCACGCAGCACCAGCTCGACGAGGGCTACCCTGCTTCACGTGAGTGTCATCCCTCCACACCGGCCCGACGAGCACGCAACTCTGGCATGCGATTGCCGAGACTGGATCCGGCATCTTCATCACACAAAATTGGCGTCTTTACTGGAGTCCAACGGACATTTGGCCATCTTTTCCATTTGCGCATGAAGCCCATGACGAGCTGCACCGCGCCTGGATCTCCCGATGTCTCCAATTTTCAGGTTTGACTTTGCGCCGGCGGAACCTTGGTGCGAGCAGTTTCCAAGCCACCGCCAACGCCTCGAGATGTGATTGGGATCCGCCCGCACTTCGCCAACGCTCGTCTCTGCCAAGGCGGCCTTGTGAGCCCACAAATGATCACACTAGACCACCTTCACCGGTCCAAGCTTGACGAAGCACTCACGCCACGTGACTGGCGGGGGCTCGGGGCAGTTGGCTGGACGGCTCAAGTCTCGGGAATGAATTAAATGCTGACGAGCCGCGTTCTATCATAGTCTTCATACTCTCAGTTGAACGTCGTCGAGTTCGCACAGACACCGCGATGGCAGCCCTCGTCGACAGAGTTCCTCGACCGCCTCGTTGAACCGAATGTCGCATGGTCACTGCAAACGGAACAGCAGCTTATCGATGACACAGCTCACTGGCTTGACCCTGTGCTATCCGCTTGGGACGGCCATGCGGGCGGAGCACAGAACAGATATTCTATCGCGAGCACTTCCAGCGCAGAACACTGGTCGCAGAACTCCCAGCAATTCTCATTCAGCCCTTTGACCGGAGATGGCGAAAATGGCCCTGTCACCATCGACCCGCAGGTCCTGGTAAACTTACCGCCCACAACTGTAGCGGGCCAGGAGAACAGGTGAGTGTTTCTGCGCAAGCCATTGATCGCTCCATGGCTGATGAACATGTCGCAGGCTGTCTGCCCACGAACCCGACTTGAGCGATCGCCATTGCTACACCTGCCAAAGGTCCTTTCGCTATCCAAAAGACTTCCGTCGCCACTGGCAAAGCAAGCACACCTTCGACCGACCGCGCAAGTGTCCGGTCCAGGGTTGCAAGTATTCCGACAGAGGTTTCGCGAGGAAGGATAACATGGCGAGGCATATTGCCAATCTGCATCCTGACCTCTCTTCAAACGAACATTGACCAAAGGGACGGGAATTGTGGATGTTAACGCGAAAATGATAGCAAGGATGATGAACACATGGACAGGACTTGCGGAAGTTCGACAGCACACAGTAATGAGAAATGAATGTCAACGTACCTATTGCTAGCATCACTGTTCTCTTCCTCCATTCCTTGCTGTAGAAGTCCAGTCACAGTGCGTCGCCGCATTCCCTTCGTCAATCACCGTCTCTCTGTAGAACAGACGTAAAAGGCAAATAAGTGTCAACCAGCTCGCGTATTGCGGGTGCTCTGAACGGTAGATTGAAGCGTCTGTGGTTGAATTCCGTCCATCCACGTTACTGCAAAACGGAGACTAGACAATGCGGATGGCTGACAGAATTGACCTGTATGAGGGATCAATTTGTTAACCTGATACATACGACCACAGATAGATGATGCCTCGTCCGACGGCATTCTTTTGATCGAGGTACCGTGAGGATGTCGTGGAACGCAGGGAATGCGACAATCTTTTTGAGACAGCCTTCCCAGCTTGCATGTGCCGGGCCAATGTTCTAGTAAAGAGTCTGATCTTTTGTGGTTCCGACCGAGTGGACTCCAAGGCAATCCAATTGCTTCAAGGTGCAACAAGAAATCGCGAGCCAAAGTGATGTGCCTGCTGCAGTGTGTGTAACTTTTTTGAAGCATGGCCTATCCGAATGCGAGTCCGAATCCGCATTCGAGGGCGCCACCTCAGCTCCAACCTCTCTACTGACATCCTTCCGTGCCAAAGCGATCCACGACGTTCTTATTGAGTTCTTCGGCAATCTCGAAGCAGCCGTAGTTGCTCATAATTTGCTAGATCGTCTTGAACGTGCGGGGTAGTCCCATGCAAAGACAAGAAGAGACGTTTCCGAATACCTGGCCTCTTTCTTTGATCGGCCACCGAGGCTTCCGAGACGCCACATGTCGTAGTGTGCAGCGAGGCCGGACAAGGTTATAGCACGACCGAGGTACGCAGCCAATCATTGTGGGTGTAATCAATCAGATGTTACCCTTGCACCATGGCAAATGCGGAGAAACGTGTGAAAAGTAGGCTTCGGATCGTTGCTTGTTCGATCGTTGTCTAGTCCGCTGTCAATTCCGAGGGAGACCAATGGAATGTACACCCATTCGCTGTTTCCCCCCACTGAGTTCGACAGAATGATGATCTTGTCCCAGCGAGGACGCCCGGCATTTGGGATCCGCACAAGCATGATCCACTCATCGTTCAGCTGCTTACTACGGGTCGGTATTTGCAATAATATTACTGTACCTCAGTCCTCACCTGCCCTTCCCTCGGTCTCTTCTTCTCCCTCACATCCACCTTTCATTGTTCTGTCATTGAACATTGAATACACCACGACCACTGCCTCTTCCTCGTGATCATCGTCGTCACCACCACCATGGAAGTCCTCCTCCGCCAGTCGCGAGCCATGTGCCCGTTTCTGAACAAGACCTCGCCCGCCACCCTGCGTTCGCTCTCTAACAGCTCGAGCGTCTACCAGGCCGCTCCGGGCGGCGGCGCCATGTCGAACCTCCAAATCACCGCCCGCCGCTGTCCCGTCATGGGCAAGGCTTTGTCCGTGCAATCCGCCCGCAACGTCAACACCGCCCTCTCCGGCGTCTTCGGCGGTCAGCGAGCCTACCACGCCAAAGTCCCTCGTGCCAAATTGCACACCTCTTCCTCCAAGGAAGCCCAGGCCGTCGAGATCCCACGCTCCGAACGTCGTCAGCACGCACCATTCGCTCGTCCAGCGTCCGCCGCCACCAGCGCTTCCGCCTCCGCCGATCAGACTCTCGCGGGTCCACCTCCGCCACCATCGGCCGCTCGATTCGACTACGAGGGATTCTACCACAATGAGTTGGACAAGAAGCACAAGGACAAGTCGTATCGCTACTTCAACAACATCAATCGTCTCGCGCAGGAATTTCCTCGCGCGCACATGGGTGCGAGGAACGAGCGAGTGGATGTATGGTGCTCGAACGACTACCTCGGAATGGGACGCAACCCGCAAGTGTTGAACAAAATGCACGAGACATTGGACATGTACGGATCAGGAGCGGGAGGCACTCGTAACATTTCCGGACACAACCAGCACGCTGTAGGATTGGAGGCGACCTGCGCGAAGTTGCACGCTAAAGAGGCAGCACTCGTCTTCTCCTCCTGCTACGTCGCCAACGATGCCACGCTCGCGACTCTTGGCTCCAAACTCCCCAACTGCGTCATCCTCTCCGATAGCATGAACCACGCCTCCATGATCCAAGGAATTCGGCACTCGGGAGCGAAGAAAGTTGTCTTCAAACACAACGACGTAGTTGATCTCGAGAACAAACTCGCCGCCATCCCCTCCGATGTCCCCAAAATCATCGCTTTCGAATCCGTCTACTCCATGTGCGGCTCCATCGGACCCATCGCCGAGATCTGCGACCTCGCCGAAAAGTACGGTGCCATCACCTTTCTCGACGAAGTCCATGCGGTCGGCATGTACGGCCCATCCGGCGCCGGCGTGGCCGAACACCTCGACTACGAAACTTACGCCAACGGCGAATCTCCCTTGGGAACCGTCCAAGACCGCATCGACATTATCACCGGCACCCTCGGCAAAGCTTACGGCTGTGTGGGAGGCTACATCGCGGGCTCCTCCAAAATGGTCGACACCATCCGCTCCCTCGCTCCAGGCTTCATCTTCACCACCTCCCTCCCGCCCGCCACCATGGCCGGCGCCCAGACCGCCATTGAATACCAAATGGCTTTCCAGGGCGACCGCCGCTTACAGCAACTCCACACCCGTGCCGTCAAGTCCGCCTTGAGCGAACTCGATATCCCCGTCATGCCCAACCCATCCCACATCATTCCCGTGCTAGTCGGTAACGCCGAAGTCGCCAAGAAAGCCTCCGACTTGCTCCTCGAAAAACACAACATCTACGTCCAAGCGATCAACTACCCGACCGTGCCCGTCGGGCAGGAACGGCTTCGCATCACACCCACCCCGGGACATGTCAAGGAATTCCGCGAGCATCTCGTGCAAGCGCTGGACTCCGTGTGGACGGAGCTGGGCATCAACCGCACGAGCGACTGGAAGGCGCAAGGCGGGTTCTGTGGAGTTGGCGTTGAGGGCGCGGAGGTTGTGGAGCCGCTCTGGACGGATAAGCAGTTGGGGGTGGAGGATGTGGCGAGGCAGCTGGGTAGTGGAGCTGGGTTGACGAATGTTCTTGAAGGGTTGCTTGAGAAGGAGAGTCAGGAGGTTAGGAGGGTTGCTGTTGCGGCTGCGGCTTAGAGAAGTAGGCTCTTTGACGCGCGCGCAAAGCTGTTTGGAATGTGATTTTGATGATTTGAGGGTACGATGTGGAGGATGATGAGATAAAGTGGTGGAAGGAGATGAAGAAGTGAAGTAACACATTCATTCATTGAAAAACCTGCGATGTGGGAACTCTCTTTCCTGAGAGTTCTCTTCCGCAAACAACAACACATCTTTCAATTCCCTTCCCTAATAATCCTCATGAACTCATTTCCGAAACCCCTCAAAAGCGCACGAATCCCAGCGCCATAGAATCATTGTACATTCAACTCATTAATCATCAATGCCATCTTAGCAATATGCTGCACACTGCGCTCACTTCCACCCCTAGCGCTCATGCATTGTCATGATCGACAAGTCTTCAGCTCTCTGCCAACTATTCGCCGTCCCGCATGGTATGCTGAGCTGGCCCTGCAAGCAATAAAGGAAGGACTTGAACCATTCCTTCGTCGATAGGAGGGGCTTTTGCTGCACTTTCCATTCTTTGCAGCTGTAACGGCAGTCTTCGGGTCTTCAAGCAACCCTATCGATCGTTTGATCTTGCAGCCATGCGCTTCGCTCGGATCAATCTGTGGGCATAAAATGCACCGATATGAGAGTGAAGCTGCGGAAAGAGGCCACGGCCATTTCAATGAATGTAGTCAGTATACGCTTGCTGCGCTGCTCCGTGGGGATCGGTCTGCGAAAAGAGGCTAGTTTTCCTCACAGAGAGGTACCTTAAGTCAGAGGTGCAAAGAGTCGTAGAAGAAGACTTGACTTGGGAAATAGTACATCATGGCAGCATTTCGCCGTCGTCTGGGACCTCTCTCTCTTCCCGCAGCCGCAGAGCAAGCACTCCGTCAACTCACGCAAAGCATCCCGCATAACAAACACAGCAATCAAACACCCATCGCCTAAAAGTACAAGCAAAACCCCCAAGCAAACAAGCAAATCCCAGAACCGAGCATAACCCACCAGTGCTCGGTCCACCTCATCTATGTCCCGTTGCCAATCCCATCCAGAATTCATTGGCTCCTGTAACGCCCGCTCTCTGAAGGAACATCCGCATCTGCCGCGTTCGTCGTTTGGTGCAGTTGGTCGGCTTTGGCCTCTTGTCGTCGTCGTCGTCCACGAGGAAGGCCGATGTTGAGGGATCAACCATCCGAAGAAATCGAGCGTGTATCGTGTCCGTCCAGAAGAGCGCATCCTCAGATCTCGAGCCCATCGCTGCGACCCGCACTGAAGAAAGAGGTTGTATATCCCACGTCCTCTCTCCTACTATTTCCGCAAAACACAGCTCATTCTCCGATCTCGTCCCTTCACCCATCATACTCTTCCGGAGGCTCGACCCTCTTGTCCCTTTCAACACCTCATTCACATCACCCCACACTTGCTATTCCCCTCCTTCGGCTGTCCCGCCTCCTGCCCCTTCTCAATCTCCCCAATCATCCCCTCGAACGCTTTGCCCACATTCTCATTATACCTCGCACTCGCCTCCACGAATCCACAACCCAGCTCTTCCGCGAGTTTCTTCCCGTCCGCCGTTTGGACTTGTCGTTGTTCGGGGCGGAGATCGGATTTATTGCCTACGATCATGATGGGGACTGTGTCGGCGCCCTGCAATGGAAAAAGCAATCAGTATACTGGCGTTACCACCAGAGTTGAGACATGTCACTCACCAAATGATTCAAAATCTTATCCCTTATAATCCTCACCATCTCCCAACTCTGCTTGCTCGCCACCGAGTACACAATCATATACCCGTGTATACCAATGAAATGTTTATTGTTCAGGATCGTGTACTCGTCTTGACCCGCCGTGTCGATGATTTCGACGGCGAAGTCTTGGGCGCGGTACCGGATGACTTTGGAGAAGGTGTTTTCGATCGTGGGGTAGTAGGAGTCGACGAAGTGGCCGTCGACGTATTGTACTGTTAGGGAGGATTTGCCTGAGAGAGGTGTTAGTGGGGGTGTTGAAAGGCATGAGGGGAGAGGGAGGTGGTGGTTTACCGACGGATCTGCTGCCTACGATGGCCATTTTGCGTTGTTTTTGTTGGGGTGGCATGGTGGGTGTTTGGTGTGGAGTGGGTGGATGGCGGAGGTTACTCGAGGAGGGTGTCGATTCGAGGTCGAGGATTGTTCAGTCTACACAGCAGCGGACCCGCGTGGAAAGAGTTGAAGGTCGTACGATCGAGGTAGAAGTAAGGTTGGCGGGGCGATCAACAGTCGTAGACAGCTTCTCAGAGCAAGTCAAGAAGTCGTCGTCTGTCTCGTGAGAGAGAGTCTGGCCAATATTCGATACACTTCCCCTCCAGATCCTTGTCTCTGATCTTGTGAAGAAGTTTCCAGGAACAGCCCTGCAGACGCGAAGATATGTAGGGCGGTCGTTCGAGTTTGAAAGAGTTGGATCGATCAATGGTGGTCGTGGAAGCAAGAAGAAGGGTTCAAGGGTAAGCTAAGCTTGATAGTGTCGGAAGCGGACGCCACCAATGCGTGTTCGGTAGTTGGAGGACTGGCTGGGAAGTGTCGGCGAGGACGTAATGGAATGCTTATGGTCGGCGGTATTTGGTGTCGCCGTGTTAGCGTTACGCGTGGGTGTGAGTGGGGAGGCGATTTGCATGTGATGGTGGTGTTGTAGAAGGAGAAGTGAGGTGAGAGGGAGGAGCGGAAGGAGGAAGGGAGGGAGGAAGACGGAAGGTGATGACGACGATATAGGAATAGGAATAGGGCTGGAGATGGTGTTCTCTCCTAACCGCTGTGCTGGGACCATGCGACATACAGAGATACAGCGATATGTACCGACATTGTCAGGTCGGGCAGAAACACCGCCAGTCGGGCTCGCATATCACTCAGCCATGTCGTCGCCGTTGTGCCACCGGGACTCGACAGACATGCTGTGTGCTGTATGTCTTGTCTCACCCACTCACAAGACATCAACCCAATGTGACACCCCCACGACGTGAACAATCTCGACAGACTTGAATCGCCAAAGACGTCAAGACCTGAGTCGCTGACCATCGCAACATCTCCAATTGGTTCTTCCCGTCCAACAGGGAGATTTTCATGGCAGCATCTCGGCACCTCCACCAACATCCCAGTCCCTCTCCCTGATTCCCCGAAAAACAACCTAAGAGATCGGCCGCCTGTTGGCCGATCGAGTCATGTTCTAGAACGATGCGAAATTGGCATCCTTGTCGAGGGGAAGCATGTCGGCTGCCGGGCGTTACACCCGCGCATCGACTCCCTCGCGTGGGATGTTTCAAGAAAGAATTCGGAAGCGAATGGTTTGAGGATGCGTTATCGCAGTCGCAGGTCAAGGAGTTGACAGCATAGAGTGGGAAAGAGGCACTATGATGCTGATGATGTTGGCGGCTGAAGATGCAAGGCGTTTTGAGACAAGGCAATGGCAGATGCATGTGCCCTCTCTCGGCATCGCCCAGCACTAAAGACTGCATCGCCGGCGCAGGTGTGCGTTGAAATGGAGCAGCAGTTATTTCCGCTGGTGGATGTCTGACACGGAGAGCCGGACACCGCTGGTTCCAGGCCCAAGCAAGAGCCTCTCAGACTCTCAGGACAGCAACCTGAGGGAGACGCGACAGCACCCCCACCATATACGCAATCACTCGCAGCACGATCAAAAGCATCTCGCTCTCTCGCAAGTTGAGCAAGGCTGAGCCGTCCTATCGACGTGGGCTTCATGTCGCGTGGGATGGTGAACGAAGTGGCTAGCATTGTCGTACGTGGACGACGAGCCGATTGCTGCTCTTCAGCACACCATCATATGCCAACGATAAAGACAGGCGCTGTGTGGCATTTGAACATCTCCGAGGAGCCAGGAAGAACATAGCCGCCCGTCGGGACACAGACGCTGGACTCCGAGTACTTGTCGAATGAACATTCATTCGACAAGTACTCGAAGGTCTGCTCCTCAGCCGCGAGGGCTGACCACCGACACGGGCATCGGGAGTCCCACCTGGAAGTTGGAGGCCATCACAATTTTAGGGCGAGCATGACTGGTCTCTTTCCTCGTCCTTCTTGTGGTCAGCCATTCCGCAGACGTGGGCCAATGTTCTCAAGAGGAACGGCTCATCGCTTGAAGTGTACTACTGAGCTTTGACATCGGATATCCAATACGATGTGAACGCAGCGACTCCAAACGATGGACTTGGGGTGGAAGGTATGCTGGCGATTGGCAACAAGAATAACTTTTGTGATTGACTATTACAGACCCGAAGAGCCTCCTACCACTGCCCATCGCAGACAACGGGTTTTCAATCTCGCAAAAAAACAGACAATCTGATCAACAACCTCGCCAATATCAGCAATTTCTATCGTCTTCTCCAATCCCTCTTCGCGGAGCCTTTCTTTACTGTCGACCAGGTCTCCAACCGCATCGCGCACAATCAAGTCTCAACGCCAAAGATCACCCGACCAATGGCCCACCGCCTCCATCTCCATCCACCCCCCTGCCCATCTCACACGCCCCAATTCTACACCTCTTCAACCCCCTCCCCCCTCGGCCCC
>AFIR01000946.1:0-100083 GCA_000223685.2 Zymoseptoria pseudotritici STIR04_4.3.1
ATTCCGACCCGAGTCCAACTGTCGCACATTATTACCGCACACAGACCAAGTGGGAAGAAAAAATCCCTCCGAAACTGCTTTCTCGCTCGTCAAGCGCTCGGCAACAACGAAACATCGTCCAGAAACATGTTCGCGAAATCCTGAATACTGTCCGTCAATCCCGAGCACACCATCTGGATCCGCAGCGTCTTGCTGACCCCCAGGGTGACACTGAACATCTTCCGCGTGTAATCGTTGACCCCGTCGATGCTCACGTCCTCCAGCACCTGCCCGTCAAAGGAGGTGACGAGGTTGCAGCTGCCATTGCCGTTGGCGCGTTTGAACCAGAAGGACAGCACCGCCGGGACGTCCTCCGCGTCGTAAGTCGTGGTTTGTGCGAGGCCCGGGTTGGGCAGGTTTTTGTAGGCGCCTAGGCTTCTGTCGGTACGAGTTAGGAAGGAGGCAGGCGGGCATGTTGGGGAAGAAGGGGTGTGTGACTTACGCGCACGATCCTCCGCTGTGAGCTGAGGGAGGGTAGAGGTATCTCATCGCGTACGGCGCCACTTGCGTCCAGCCGTTGAAGCCATCCTCGAAGCCGGGGTTCGTGATGATGTTGACTGGAGTTCTGGGAGTGGGAACGGCGGCTTCAGTGGTGGATGTTGAGGGGGCAGAGGTCGCAGCAGTGGTCATGGCCATGGTGCTAGCCGTGGTGGCTGTCGAAGTCATCGATGTGGAGCCGTCGCAGATGGCCTTGAAAGTCAGGGCGGTGCACCCGGTCCCCGCCGAGGGGTTGAAAAGATACAGATAAGGGGTAGAGCCCCCGTCTGGGCATGTTCCGATTTTGTTGACAGCCGAGTTTGCGGAGTCCTCGCAGCTCAACTCACTGTCTCCCACAAAGGAGCAGGTGATTTTCCTCGGGGTCCTGCCTGCACTACCGTCCGCGTAGTTGAAGATAACCTTAGCATCCCCTTCTTCCTTGTAGAAGGATTCGCTGGTGGCGTCATTTCTGATAATACCGCCGTCGTACCTGTATCTGGCAGCTTCCGAGATGGAATCTTTCGCTGCGTTGGCGTATGCTCCATAACCTGTGACTCCGAAGTATTGGCCGGACTCCCTCGCTTGTAGGATGAAGGTTGCACACGTTGGGGCCGCATTAGCCGTGGGTGCGGATGATGTAGTGGTGGACGTAGTGGTGGATACAGTGGTAGATGTAGTGGTGGATGTAGTGGTGGACGTAGTGGTAGGTGTAACGACGAATGTCGTGGTGAATGTAGTAGTGGGTCGCGGTGTCGTGGACGAAGAAGAAGTCGTGGTGCGGGCGGCGGTGGTCGAGCTCCGCGTCGTCGTCTTGCTCGTGGTGGTCGTGCACGGACGAGTCGCAGCAGGCTTGCTCTTCCTCTTCTTGCAGTATCCGCAAATCTTGCCCACAGTCTTCACAGCAGAAGGACATGGCGTATACGCGACGCCCGGTCGAGTCGGCTTGCCGAAGACATTGTCTAGATTCATATGGCTCAGGTCGGAAGCCTTCCGGTAATCTTGAGGTGACCAATCGAATGGCAGCGAAGTCCGGCCTTTCCAGCCTCGAGATCCCTCGCGATAGTACCTGTCACACCAATTCTGTACCGTGGGCATTGCTGTGAGCGGTTGGAGTTTTCCAAGCTCCGCTTTGTCGTCAGCCTGGGCTGCGAGAGCTATGGTAGCGAGGGCGCAAGCGAGCATTGTATGGACACGCATCTTGACGGAAGGAAGGGGATTGAAAGAGATCGAGTGAGGGGAAAGCCTATGGAGTGCTCTCGAAGATGCATGTGCTCGCGAGAAGGAAGGAAAGGAAAAGAATCGCAGAAAGCGTAGGAACCTTCACGGCTTTTCATCTTGTTCTCTCCCCCACGCGGAGCACCCAGCTTGCATCGACTGATGATAGCGTCTACTGTGGCTGGCTGAGTTCTCCCCTTCCTCGAACGCCTCCCGGCGCTTTCGAGGTCGAGAACGGCTGAAATATGCATCTCTGAACTTTAACAAGCGAGCTGAGCCGTGGCTCGCGTGTGGCTTCCGGAACGAGGGCATTGATTAGCAGTCTGTCGCGCGTCTCCACGGCATGAACGGAGGTCGCATCAAGATCAAAATCGATTGTGAGCCAGCGTCTTTCGGCCGGGAAGTCGTCCATGTTGTTGTGTGGGAGAGGCTGTGCACGTGTCGTTTAAAAGCAGCGGTTAAGAGACCGGGCAGTGGGCTGATGCAGCGCCCAGACGCTAGACCACATGTTAATCCGCTAGCGCGGAGCCGCATTTCACCGCAGCTGCTTGCAGACGCGCAATTGCTTCACGCTGAACCCATTCGGGGACTCGATATAGTGCTGTGTATAAGCTGCGATCTCCCGATCCTGAATTGGATGTTCTACGCCTGCAATGCTCCCAAGACTGTCCGTCTCTCCACCAGTTCCTCCCCCTCCAATGAAGCATGTCCTCCCAAGAACATAGAAGCCTCCTTACCGTCGAGCTTCCCAACCGCCTCCTCCTCCCTCTCTTGCCCGTCTTCGGACGATTTCAAGGTGATCCTTACCCTCTGCAGCCGGGATAGGTCCCATATTCTACCCGATCTGTACGACTTGAACTGGGTCGACGACTGGTAGGAGAAGACGACGGGGCGGGATTGGAGATATTGGTAGATTGTGTGCGGTTCGAAGTGTACGTGAATCGGAGTGCGTTTGGGCGGAGTCAAGGGTGGTGGAAGGAACGGCGAGTTAGATAGCAGTGAGGTCCGTAGACCTCGCAAAAAATTGTTATACTCGCTAATCGACTGGTAGAAGGGTAAGCCTGACCTGTAGAACACCAACGCTCGCTTGCTCGCTCGCCTTTTTGACTGACCGCTGCTGCCAACGTGCGTGCCGGTCTCGTCTCCACTGCTCATTTGTCCCACCTCACCGACACCCGGCCTCCGATATTCTCTGTTTTTCGTTTACTTTTCTCATCTTTTCTGCTGTTTTTCGGCTTTGTTGATTTTCGATGTGAGCTCGAATCGACTTCAAACTCACCTCGTCGGCGAATCTGCTACTCCCTCGCGCCGGATAGTCGATGCCGGAAGTCCGATCGACGTGCGACGCCGGGCCGTCTTCTGCGACTCGAAGCGCTGGGCTGATGTAACGACGGCGTGGCCGGTCGTCATTGCCACGTAGCACCTGTTTTTGTCGCATTTAGCGACGTCTCTTTCATCAGGTGATGTAAGTGTTTCTTTTTTTAAGCATGGGGAAAGGGGAAGAGGTAGCAGGAAGTCACCCGAACCATCACTTCTAACGTCTGCGAACGACACAATGTTCGCAGTGGCCAGGTATTTTCAACCAGCGGATGTGCCGTTCGACGATCTTCCGTTGACGAAACCACTTTGTAGGCGCTTAGCGGGGTCTTGGTTTTCCTACGACGGTATGACAGGTCAGCAATCAGGACAACATAGCGGCCACGAGGGCAGCCGCGCCAGGAGAGGGTGGCTGCATTGTGAGCCTTCTTCTTGTGTTGGCGACTCACGTCCAGGCCAGCGTTGGCGACGCTGCGCTTCTTATCCACAGCCTCGCCGGGCTGCGCAGTCTTGCTTTTGACTTTCTTCTTCTTTTTCGTCGGTCGGGCCTCGCCGTCGGCAAAGACATCGTCGGGAAGAGAGTAGCTGAAGGTTGAGTCAGTCAAGAGAACACCATGCACCATTGACTTTACTCACTCTCGGACGTGCTTGATCTGGATGGAGTGTACACTCGTGTCGAAGTTGTCCCACTCGGTGCACAGTCGTCGGAAGTCCTGAATGGGCCATGAAATGTCAAGGTTCTTGGCGCCTTCATATATGTCAGCCTCGGTCACATTGCTCGAAAGAGATCGCATACCTTCAACAAGCTTGATGCCAAGATAGTAAGTGGTCGTCCAGATAGTTTGGATCCCGTCCGCGTTCTGCTCGGCGTTCTGATCCGCTGCGGGCACTTCAAGCGCAGATGCGTCTCCTTGTGCTGCGGCTTCAACTTTCACATCTGCTGACTGCTCTGTCGTCCTGGTCTGGCCGATCTGACAGTCCAAGCTGCCAGCAAGTGTGTTCTCCCGGTCCTCATCAGTCTTGCACTCATGAACACGATCAATGCCTTTGTTGAAGGGTTGAACCAACTCCACACTATCGGCGTCTGACTGCTCGATGCCCTGAATAAGGCGGCGCAGTCTAGACTGCACCAGTCCTGACCATGCCTGCTGTGCTTCCTTCGTCTTGCCTGCAGTGATCACGCAGATATAATGCTGGTACGCTTCGGAGAAGAACTTTTGCTTCACAAACAAGTCTTTCCATTGCTTCTTCCCGCCATAGATCTCTTCCATGATGTCGTGGCCACGCTTGAGCTCGGTGAGAAGGACAGCCTTGGTCGATGGCATGATACTCATGGTAGAATTCATACATGGATATGCAGGAGTGATGACTGGCATGAGATGCATTTTGTCCCATCTGTTCAACGTCGGATCCCACTCCTTCTCCGCAAGCGGTCCCTTCTCTCGTGTTTGGAGGGTGATGGCTCGAGGCCACTGCCAGTTCGAAATGACGAAGAAGAACTTTTGAACGATCATCGGAGCGGCGGCGCGGGGATAGAGCTGACAGATCCGAGCCACCATCATTGCGTAGGCGACACCACCTGGAAAGCCGACCACATTGCCGTAGATGGCACGTCGTTGCGCCCAGAGCTTGACAGCGCGCAATGCTACTCGGAAGACACGTGTTTGGGGTACCAGCTGCAAGATTCGATCGGTCACTCGCGTTCCGTTGACGCATCGCAGATCGACTTCTGTCAGTCCACGAAGGAGGTTGTTGTCGGTAAGCTCGAGGTTTTTCGGCACGGATGCGCGATCGAGAGCAGAGAAGATGAGATCGATGGAGACACCGCAAAGCTCGAGCTTGATGATGGGTACCGTTATTCCGGGGACTGGCGTGAGTTCTGTGAGCTCGTCCGGGGTGGTGGCCTGCCTCAATAGAGTGGGCATGTGCTCGAAGAAGTCTTCACGTGTGACATGTCTGGGAGCCACCATCAGAGTGTCGATATCCGAGCCTGGTCCATATACACCTAGGCGATAACTGCCGTAGGTGAAGATCTTCCCGCCCGACTCTTTGAGAATCTCATTTGGCAACTTCTTTTGCTTTCCCACAATCTGGACCAATTGATGAAGTAGCTTCTGTAGCCGTGCAAGAACGTCTCCCCTGTTCATATGTCAGCGCGTGCTCCTTCTGAGCTTCTCCGACCTATGTCTCACCTCTTCTTCGTTTCATCGGGACTCTCGAAGTTGTTTTGTGCCTTCAGCTCTTCCATCAATGATTCGCTCAGCGCGAGATCCTGGGGTTTCGGGGGATCGGTCGAGATTGGCGGACTGACTCCCCATTGCGTCGCGCCATTCTCTGCCATAGTGACGTGTGTGATCGGCTCGTTGGGCGCGGACTACTCGAGGTCGTGGTTCATTGAAGCTCGTACGCGCTGAAAGCTGCAATCGAGCGAGGCTCGATCGGTCCTGCAGCGATGAAGTGATACAATGAGGATAATGCTGTTGGATGGAGGTCGGGTGAAGGGAGGTGGTCGCGAGTAGTAGGAGGATCGTACATTCATGTGTAAGTGAAGGCCAATTGTACAAGCGACGAAGTCTGAGGAGTGATGAAGTGTCAATGGTGATGGGATCAGCACTAGAGACGTCGATTGCGGTTCCTGCCTTCTCGGGGGTCTCGGCGCGGGCCGAGCTCCGGTAGGCGCAATCTGCTGCATCGCCCTATCGCCGCATCTCACTTCACCCACCTGCACTCACCTGTCACTTCACTGAATGAAGACATCACGACGATATCGAATCAATGGGTACCAGGACATTGATGGCACCAGGGCATTGATCATGTCTTGCAGCGTGGTCTGAACAGGGCGGATCTCCTCCCGAATTGCCGTCGCCGACAAAGAAGCCATCTTCGATTGCCCAAGGGTCCAACGAGGACGTGCGCTCCCGATCTCCATCCGTCAGCTTCTGCTTCCGTCTGCAAATCCGATCCATGAGTCAACCGGCAAGGCGGCGATATGGATGTCCTGTTCTGACAGGATCCGGTGAGCGCCGAAGTGCCTCATGCACGCCAGTCATGGCTCGTCGACATCGGCGGTGACGCGGAGGCGGTCTCAAATCGATCGTGGGCGACTTTGAGAGCTTTTCTCGCCCTGCCCATCTGTTCAGCCGCGCAATGGAAGAATCGAAGACATCCATAGCAGCCCGGTCGACGGAAGTGTTCTCGGTGTTTTGCATCGACGTAACGAGCCACATTCCGTCAGCGTGGAGTGGTGCATGGTTGAAGCGCGAGAGAGCTCTCAATGCGCTGAAAGGCTACTTGGAAGCAGCAAACTCCCCATTGATGTCCTGGAAAGGATTCGCGGCATTGACGCGGTTCGAGAAGGCATCACACAAATGCGCGGCATAAAGCCTGAACACGGAACGCCGTCCACTACAAGCGAGCTCTATTCACCTGGCGGCCCAGTTTGCCTAAACATGCGCGATGACTCCTCCTTTGCGACTGTAAGATGTTTGCGAAATAAGTACATTCTGCATTTGATGTCATCTATTCTGGATTACTCTCGATTCTATTCCATATGTGGCCGAATCACTCCCGCGGACCGAAAGCAAAGACCGTATCGGAGTCGTCACGCAAGAGCGAAACCCCCATCTCTCAATCAAGTTTCCGCCACAATGCCTTTTCCTGCCTCGAATGGATTTCGTCCCAACTTGGTACAGGCTGTTCCGGTCCCAGGTCTTGCTGAGAGCGGATATGCTCCTCCCACTGCGGCAAGTTTTGGCCACGAAGCTCATCTCGGTGCGCATTGTCTCTGTCAATGCGCTCTCGTTTGCGCCCATCAGCTCTTACACTGTAGCTGTCCTCCGGCGACACTAGAGACGTGCATTTCCACTCAGCATCCTCACCATCCGGACTGCCACTGCTTCGCTCGACGTTTTCCTGGAGCTGATCTCCCGGAGGATCGTCGAGACAGAAGAGTGGGTCCTCGAGCCAAGCGATGATGCGAGGATCTTTGACCACAAGGTCGGCTGGATGTGGTGTGTAGCTGAGACGCCTCTCAGGCCTATCAACATCACCATCAATGGGCCCGAATCCGGAGCTTTGCTCGGAGGCCAGGAGGTCAAGGTTGTTTTCAGCTGCGGCTCTCTTCGCGAGTGCAAAGCGCTCTTCGGCTTGGACAAGCTCGCGAGTGAGCCTGTTGTTGCGTTCGAGATGCGCAATGTCCAAGGCTGTTGCGGCTGCGTGGTCTTCACACCGCGCGGTCTCTCGCTCCCGCCGGTCAAACTTCGCCTCCGCTCGCCGTAGGTCGTGGTAAGCTCCCCTGAACCCCTGCTCAAGCACATGTTCTCCTGGCCTATCGACCTCGTTTTCCGCCTCTGAGGGGACGAAGGCGGAGGGGACGAAGTCTGGATCTGGGCCATACACAAGCCTTCCGTCGAATCGGCGTTCCACAGAGCGATCGACTGGCGTCCGTTCACGAACATCAGGCACTTTGAAGGTCTCGAGGAAAGCCGGATCTGGACCGAGTTCGAATTCAAAGTCTTCGTCCGAGACCATCATCTTGCGGTCGATCAAGGCATAGTGAATGAACATGTTCGCCGTCAAGGATTCCCGTGCCAGGTCCCACTCCAAGCTCGCGATCTGGTCCTCGTCCTCGGCTTTCCGTCTGTTGGCCAGGTCGATCTTCTCCATTATTTCATGCTCACGGCGCCCAATCCTCAGCATTGCGTCGAGGTCAGCGTGACGGTCTCGAAGTGTATACTGCTGGTACCGTATCTCCTCGATCTCAGTCCTCGCATGCCGCAAGAAGCTATTGAGGACGTCTCTTCGAGCGTCTGCTTGCTGTGTGAATGCCTCCGTTTTCCGAGTTTGTTCGCAAGTTGATTTCCACGCCGCGAGAAGGTCATCGGTCATGAGCAGAGCGAGATCCTGTTTCGATCCGCGACCGACCGGAACGATGCGTGGTGCATCATCCTGTCTCGCAGAAGCCTTTGCGATCTCTGGTGCTGCCTGACTATCTCTTGAGCCGGTGCCGGAGGATGTACGTCGCATGGAGTTGTGGCGACCCTCATGGTTCTGCTGTGCTACAGGTGGTTCATCTGAACGCCGAATAGCCCTCTCGCCATGTGTTGGTACTCTTGACATGGGCACAGCAATTTTGCGCTGTTTGCTTGGCGAGTCGTCCTGGGTGTCTTCTCCAAACACGGCCGTGTAGCCTCGCTTCATAACTTTTGAGATGCTATTCATGGCTTGGAAATCCCTCACAGAAGCAGCTGTACAGTCCGAATGCTGCGACGAGGAAACGCTGAGCTTTTATCAAAGGGAATGGAGCAAGCAAAAATGAGACGTGACTACTCGCTGCCGCCAATAAGACCCAAGACACAATTGTGGACTTTTGGAACAATGGGCGACTACTCTTCCCTTTGTCCTTTTGGTGAGTAAATATAACTTTGCGCTTCCGCTTTTGCTGCACTTCACTCTACACATTGAATATACAACACACGACACATCTCGCGATTCACTCGCGACAACTACAAGATGGTTCGCTCCGCACATATCTTTACTATGACTTGGCCTCCGTCCAAGACTTTGCATCTGCAAGGCGGCCACGACATCCATCCTGACCAGCGCAACCATGGTGTTCAACACGCGGGACCGCATGGAGCGCCCCAATCAAGGTCAAAAGCGTCGCCGCGAGGATGAGCAGGACTATAGACATGACGATTACCACACCAGCTATGCTGGATCCATGCCGAAGAAGCTTTGCTCAGAAACGCGGACTGGCATGCGACCGCCTCGATCTGATGGCAGATCTATGCTGCCACCTCCATCCAGAGCTCCTCGGTCTTTCGACACTCAAGGCAGCAAGCAGCCACTTCCAGCGCGCCGATTCCCCGATACCCTGCTCATTCCGCCGACAAACAACCAAAACGACCCATCTGTTGCGCCGGCCAAGCCACCCACAGGAGCCATGCTGCCACAGAAACCACTTCTGCCCGTGAGTCGCTGCTATACCGGTCTGCAGCCCAACGGCGTGAGAAGATTCAACCGCGACGACGCCTATCCTGGCCTCATCGTGACAGTGCCATGGCACGTCACTGCCCTTGATCCCAACGCGGATCCGTCGAAAGACGCCAATTTCGTGCAGGCCAGACCGGCCAAAATCAGCTCGAAGCGTCGGATGTGCGTCGTCATCCGGGCGGGACGCAAATCTTTCTTCGCACTACCCATCACCAGTCACGGAGATCGTGGTATGGGACACCTTCCGGCTGCAGCTCGCGCCGAGCAGATCCCGCTTCGCGAATGCGGCGACCGACTGGAGTGCCATGATTCGAATCAGGACTTCATCGAGGTGACTACAAACGGAAAGGGTGGTGTCGGAATGAACAGCAGTGTCGATTTGGATGGCGGCGCTCACGTTCCATACGAGAGCCACATTCGCTCGGCGGGAGATGTCACCTGTCAGGGAACCGCTTACCTCTTGAAGGAGTATAACAAGCTCGTGGAGCAAGACAACATCGAGACGCTGAAGCGGGATCCAGTATTGGCAGAATACCTGGAGTTGAGCAATCCGGGTGATGCGGAGCGACGTTGAGCTGATTTCGGACTCGTTCGAATGTATTCATGATTGGCCATGCCAGTGTAATCAGATGTTGCCGTTCCAATTTTGTCTCTCCTGTCGAAGCATTGTCAGCCTGATCGACATAGTCCAGCATGCAATTAGATTTGCCTCACGTCTATTTTACCTTCCGCGTTCATTCAGAGCAGCAATGCCGGCATATCCAATCTCGCCACGTTATAATCCGTAAGTCTGAAGCTGTCCTTCCTGACTTGACATTCAAACAACACCACTACATCGCAACGTAGACCACTGAACTGTGATGACGAAGGGGGAGGTTTTCGTATACTTATTATCTCGAGCGACAGACCATCTGACACTGGCCGCCATGACGATGTCGCACGTATACATTCGATCGACGAGACGGAGCAAGAACTAGACGGAGGAGACTCGAGCTAAAAATCGCGTGCCTGAGGCGTCAACAATTTCGAAGCTGTCCTGACTTCAGACTCCACCGAAACTTGTTTCCTCCCACCAACCTCGATCAGAAAACCTCCGCCGTGAACACCAATGCGATCTTTATCGTCGAATGCAGAACCATCGTCGTCCCAAATGATGCCACTTTATACGATCTGCCCACGATTCGAAACTCGCCATCGCTCGCCGAAAGCGATGGCCGCTCCACGATTGCTATGCGAGCGATGAGAGAAGCCTGCAGATCATCCCGATCCAATCGACTGTCATTGAACGCATCATGGGAAAGTTTTCTCTGGATGCACTGAGACTCGTCGCTCGGGAAGCCGAAGAGCGAGTATGTAATGGTGCCATTGTTTCACAGCCATAAAGTGGTTACAAGACAAGTACATTCTCCATCTAACATATTCTATCTAGCTCGACTCTCAAACATCGCCAATTCGCTGGATCAGTGGACCGAAAGCAAAGATAAAAGCAAAAATATCGCTAGATACCACCAGTGGAAGCAAGACGATCGCCCATCATCTGGCGTTCTTCGTTCCAACAGCAATGTCCTCGATCTTATGCGCCGCATGCCAACGAGCGCCGAGATGATCTCCCGTCTCATACGTCGTACGCTGGCCCCAATCTCGCATCACCTTCCGCCGGATGTCATGTCGATCTGCTTCAAGCTTGTCAATCCGCTTCCGATCCCGGCCATAATCGACCTGACTGTTGCTGTCATTCGGTCCTACCGAGATCAAGCGTTGTCCCTCGAAGGGTTCACGAGGTTGCTCTTTTACTTCTACGTCGTTAACGACTGCGTCCAACCAGGTAACGATTCTGGGGTCCTCCCACGCAAAGCCTGTTGGATCACGGGTGTGACTCAGCCGAGCATTAGGCAAGTCGCCGTCAATGAGACCGAATCCGGATGTCTGCTCGGGCGCTGCTAGATCGAGATTGTGTTCGGCGGCGACTCTCGTGGCCGATGCAAAGCGCTGCTCCGCTTCGATGAGGTTGCGGGTGAGCTTCCTGTTTTGCTGCAGCTGGGCGAGATCGTGGTCAAGCAGATCCTGCGGTATGGCTGTAATATCTGCTCCTTGCCGACGGAAATAGTCTGCCGCTGTTTCTCGATTTCGTCGGTCAAACGAGGCCTGCGCTCGTTGCCAGTTATCATAGCATTGCCAGAATTCGTCCCGCGCTGTGGAATTAGGTGCAGGTTCAGGTTCAGGTTCGACAGAGAAAGCTTCCTCATAGAATGATGGGTCTTGTTGGAGCGCTGGGTACTCATCTAGGCGGTCCGGAAAATCCCAGTCAATATCGACTGGGAAAAAAATCGGAGGTGCGTATGTGTTGACAACCGCGAACTCCTCAGCAAGAGCTTCATTGGACCGATCGAAGGTCTCGCGCTCCGGTATCATAATGCCGGCTTCGCGGAATGCGACCTCAAGGAGAACTTCGGCGTCCACACGACTGCTCTCGGCTCGCTCTTGGATCTGCTCCCACTGTCGCTCAATTGCGTCCTTCTCATCTTGCATTCGCTTCGCCCCATCTCTGAGCTTCTCGAAGAGTCTCACTTGCTGCTCCGCCTCCTCCGCCCGCTTCGGATCGTCCTTAATATATTGCCATCGCTGAGGTATATCTGCGAGCTCTCTTTCGGCATTTCCCCACCACTTGTTCATGATCTTGAGACGTGTCTGCCGCTCTAGTCTCTTGTTACCCAGCTCACGCGCATCTATCAATGAGACTTGCATCTTTGCCAGAAGCTCGGGTGACATGACTAGAGCTGGAAGCTTTTGCGTTTCATCGTTTGCGAAGTAAAGATTCGCCAGGTGGTCGCCCAGTCCGACTTTTTCTGCGCTTGCGGTGTAATATCTGGGCACACTTTGGAGCTGCCGGCTGATTGGCGTACTGGTTGCGAATCTTTCGAAGGGCGGAGATTCCGGCGAAAAGGCCTCCGCTCGAGTAGGCGCTGGCTGTGCACCTCCACCCAGTGGACCTTCCGCTGGCGAACCTTGTTCTTGTGGTTCTTGTGACTGGGACTGGGGCCCCTGTATAACACATTCCATACCGGCGCTGGATTCGGATGTCCGCCTTCGTCCTGCCCTTGTCCTCTGATCCGTCCCGATTACAGTCTTGCGTCGCTTGTCAGAGCAGGCTTTCTCTTGCTCCGGCGCATTCTTGTCTTCTTCGGTGTTTTCGTTCCTGGGACGCTTAGTCCCGGGCTTGATCTTCTCTAGGCCCTGGCCGATGATCTCTGCAAACCCTCGTTTGGTTCTGCGTGAGGGATCGTTCATTGTAATGCTTGCTGCAATCGAAATCGCTAGGTTTACGATGGTGTTGATGCTTCAGCAAGCTGAGGAGGCCGAAAACGCAGCAGAGATATTGGCATATTAGAGACGAAAGCCATGGTGGGAACATGTTTGCCACCAAGTAGGGACTCATGACTGAGACGTTGTGTGTTATTTGTCGTGCATGTAAGTCACGCCCTGGCTTTATCGTCTGTTCGACCTGTGCTAATGAGGTTGTGAGCCAGAGTCGGACCCCTGACTATCAACTCGGATCATGATGTCTCAGACATGCACAAAAGACGGTGTCAGGTGTTCCCGACGGTTTATACTGCAGAATAGCTCGCTGCTGTGGTCATGTACACGACAATGATAACCTAGCTCCCAGATGACCACAAATTGCAGCGGACGCGGTGAATGAGTATACACCATTGACTGACACTACCGCACGATCTGCCACTGCCGCACGATTCACTGCGGCGACGTCCAACGCTTCCACATATACCGCCTTGACACGATGCTTCCCTCCTCGCTTCGAACCTACCCCAAAGTGCTGATACCTGCTTATCATCTTCCTGCAAACCCCAATCACGTCCAAGACCTCCGTTCAAATTCAGCGACCAACGCATCTTCGGTCATGTCTCAGGGCTCCACCCCTGATGATAAGCACGAGCGACTCCCTGCATCTGCGAACAACAGCAATGTTCGCAGAGCAGCCAGTGAAACAGAGCCTCGCCCCAACGGAGGACCGCAAAATCAGCCTCCGAACATGGGCACGACAACTGGACCGCCCAACTCCACTGTGAAGCGTCGAAGAACTAGCGTCGACGAGAGCGACTCGAAGAGAGCACGGCCGAGTAACTTCGACCATGAAACGCGGTACAATCAACCTGCGCACCATAACTCAGTTAGCAAACCCGCCACCGACTCTTATCGTCCGAACTATGTTCTCAGTCATGGGGAGACACCCACAAACCAGTCTCAAAGCGTCGCATTCAGCCACAATCGGCCAACCAGACGGCCGCAGGGCCGACGAGGTAGGAACGCCACACCTCCAAGATCGGGACAGAACCCATACAACCCGCACCCCAGACTTGCACGGACTGAGGGAGACGAGAGCATGATGCCTCCACCTCCTCCGCAAGCCGCAAGGGCCAATGGCGCCGCTGCTGGTCCTTCGAGAAGTAGACCCGCTACGGGTCACCAGGAGGATTCGAGACTGAAGAAAGATTCAGATGATTGGGCGCATGGCGATGTCTTCTGGGGCTCGCACAACGCCATGGCATACGACGTGAAAGCTGATCCCGCTAAGAACAGCAAGTTCGTCCAAACTCCAACCGGCGTCGTGAGCTCCAAGCACCGCATGTTCCTCTACTGGTTCTCGACCAAGGACGTAGGCATGCAGAGCTTTGCAATAGGCACCGGAACCGGAGGCGGTATCGCAGGCCAGCCCGAGTGGAAGCGACGATTCCTCATCCCGCTCGTCGAGGAAGGATCGGGCAAGATCCAAACGGAACATCATGCTTCGGTCGAGGTCAAGATGAAGGAAGATGAGAAAGGGACACTCAAGCCAGGAGCCTTTATCGACATCTCGAAGTCGTGGCCGCATGGCTTGTTCGAAAAGACGAGAATGGTGGGGCGTGTCCCCGACTCGCAAGCTGATCGCGTTATAAGCGCTCACAAAGAGGTGATCCGTAAAGGAGAGGTGTCTGCAAAGAGGCAGCTGATCCAGAGGGAGGCGGACGAAAATCCGCGAGGACCAGCACGCCGACGATAGGAGCGCGGCCATGTGGTGCTAGATTGCCCTGGATAAAGTGGACGAAATATGTTAGTCGATGGCTTTGCTGAACGATTTGCAGGATCGAAATGAATGAGAATTTAAGCACCTGAGTGGGAATCTGATGTGTATTTCCAATGCAAATGGCCTTCCTGCGGAATATCGCATCTTCCGGGAGCTGAGAGTGGCCGAGCATCTGTGATTGCGAATTGCCGGAAGCGACCATGACGATTTTCTCGGCATTCCCAATGTATGTAGGATCAGTCGCACCATTCCTAATCGTATCCAAATTGATTGTGCCTACACAAGCTTCACGCACGACTTTCAAGTAGTTCGACCTACCATGCGATGATTGCATGCCATGTCTTCTGAACGTCCGACAGAGGTCTGTGGATCCTTCTTGTGGAATAGACCAGCCTAGCAGTTGCGCATGCAACCTGAGGGCCCAGTGGGCATTCGACATGCAGAGGATGAGAAGTGCTGTCAGTGGAAGTCGTGTGAAAAGACAAGTGGCCTCCGTCCTCCGAGAACAGGTGAGGTCAGCCCCTTGCCACATGACAAATCAAGGGTCCAGCGACGTCGACGTTCCTGTTGATGTACGAAGTACATGCGGATGTCGCTCGAGGACATTCTTTCATCCCTCCACCACAACAACACCACCTCGACACAATGCTTCGACTCACACACCTCTTCACTGCGGCGCTCGCCGTAGTCAGCACTTCCGCCGCCGCTGTCGTCGACCTCACGCCCTCCAACTTCGACTCCATCGTGCTCAAGTCCGGCAAGCCAGCGCTTGTCGAGTTCTTTGCACCATGGTGCGGCCACTGCAAGACTCTTGCTCCCATCTATGAAGAGCTCGCGGGTTCGTTTGCATCTTCCACAGACAAGATTACCATCGCCAAAGTCGACGCCGACGAGCACAAGTCGCTGGGAACGAAATACGGAATCAAGGGATTTCCTACGATCAAGTACTTTGATGGCAGCGGGAAGTCGGAGCCAGAGGATTACAAGAAGGGCCGGGATATCGACAGCTTGACTGAGTTCATCACCGAGAAGATCGGCGTCAAGCCAAAGGGTGCGAAGAAGGTTGCGTCGTTAGTCGAGATGTTGAACGACAGCACTTTTGACAAGCAGATTGGCGGTGACATGGATGCCATTGTCGCTTTCACAGCGCCGTGGTGTGGACGTGAGTATACAGCTTGATATTGCACGGATCTGCAGCCATACTGACGATCCTCACAGACTGCAAGAGCCTCGCTCCAATCTGGGAGACGGTTGCCGCCGACTTCGCCTCCGAGCCTTCCGTTCTTATCGCCAAGGTCGACGCCGATGCACCCAATGGCAAGGAAACCGCCGAGCGCTACGAGGTCAGGTCCTACCCAACAATTCTGTACTTCCCCAAGGGTTCGAAAGACGCGGTACCATACACGGGCGGACGTACTGAGGCCGATTTGGTGACCTTCATGAACGAGAAGGCTGGAACTTTCCGCTCTCCAGGCGGTGGTCTCAACGCTCTGGCTGGTGTCATTCCATCTCTCGACGAGGCCGTTGCGGCCTTGAAGACCGGCGGCGAGAAGGCGTACAAGGAGCTGGCCAAGCAAGCTGGCGCGCTGCAGGACAAGACCGCTGAGTACTACGCCAAGGTTGCGAGCAAGGCTGAGAACAACGCGGGATACCTCGAGAAGGAATACACAAGGTTGCAGAACCTGATCGGCAAGGGCAACCTTGCGCCGGAGAAGCTGGACGATCTGATCAGCCGCAAGAACATTTTGAGCAGGTTTATCGGCCAGGAGGACGATGCGAAGAGCGAGCTTTAGAGCGTTGCGATGTATGATGGCATAATGGATGGTTGTGGCATCTAATAAAACAAAAGTTGACAGTCTTGCGGACGTTGAGAATATGGATACACAGGCCAGAGTGTGTAAGTTACGAAATATCATCATTGTTTACGCCCGCCCACAACAGCATGTGCTGTCTCTGTTTGATTCGTCGTTACGCCTCTTCCTGCTGACCTCCGCATGCGAATCAAGGAGGACTTGCGAATTCGACGAGGTCGTCAGCTCAGTACGTTCCAATCTCTCCTTTTGTTCTTGGGATCATTATACCGAATACGCCATTGTGCGCTCACTGTCTTTCAATCTGTTCAAGTGGACTCAATCCGAGACATCAGCGTAGACAAAGCAAAAGATCTTTCCGCCTACCCTTCGCCGCGACGAAACCAGACGAGCAGCTGACGTCTGTCACGAGAGCCGGACACCTCAGGTCGACGCCCCACCCAGCATGTGTCCCGCACGAGCAATCACCTCTGGCCTGTGCGGCGTCCTTCCACCCTCCTCCGGCATAAGTTCCCCCTCAACGTCTCCGGCAAGACTTTGCGTGTCCATATACGCGATCCTCCTCGCCACCGACTCCTCCAAGTGAAAAGATCATCTCTGCGCAGCGCCCACAGCATCATGTCGTTGCCGCTATGCCGGCAGCCAGCCCACATAGCAAACAGACGCTGAAGACGACAGCCACGATGAACACCGCAAGCTTCACATTCTGCCTCCTTTCGAATCTCGACTTGCGCTGCACGACGACGATCTCTGTCTGACCTGCACCACCATCCATGTCTTCATCGCCGCTGAAATAAGCTGGAAGGTGTCTCAAATGTACTTTGTCCATTCGAGCAGTTCTGTAAGGAGGGTACAATGCTGCCCTCTCGGGCTGGTGGACGTTGGTCTTTCTCAGCCAGGTTTGCGTGTACGCTGCTCTCTCGTCTGGCCTCGTAGCTCCAAGCGGCCCTTCGGCAATCGGACCCGACAGTCGAAGATCCGCGGGGTCGTATTCGATCTCCTGATTCAGCACACGGAGCTCGACGTCAGGCTGTTGATATTGCACACGGTACGGTAGAGGGCGGACCATGCTTGTACGGCAACTTCTCCACGGTGCTTGTAGCCACATCTCTGACCCAAGCATGCTTCGGCGTTGGAAGAGAGGTCCTGGTTTACATATCGCCTCGACGTTTACTGGCGATGCTGAGAGCACGGCTAGTCTTGGAGTTTGGGGCGTGGAGCTCGTTCTTGTGGGCTTGGTGTGACTACGATCATGGTCAGTCGATGATGTTCTGATGCTTCAGCCGCTATTTGCTACTGACTGAAGATATGCTGCGGCGTTGAGGCTGTAATGTGGGACTCCTGCGCTTGTGGACATGGTTGATCACAATTGCTGTGACGAGATCAGCGTGAATGAGAGGTATGTTGTACGTATGTAGAATGGAAAATGCTCAAGAGATGTTCGGGTGGTATATGAAGTATGGCCTAGCGATTGAAGCTCCAGGCTCCCACATATGAGACATGCAGCCTGCCGGTAATGACCTGCATGCAGTGTCGAACAGATGAGACATGCCTAACTGATGAACTCCCTGCGAGAGAGGACGTAGAGTAGTCCTGCTCCGAAGGCAAGAAGAGTTGTGAAGCCATAGCAGCCAGTTTAGTATCATAGCGCCTGGCTTGATTCCAATTCGTTGATGTACTCCTCGTGTAACCTGATAAGCTCTTGTTGTGAGGCAACGAGCTCCGTCAAAGATTTAGTGCTCCTTGATCCAGCATCGTCTGTTGTCTCTGGCAAGGCTTGTAGCTGGGATGCTTCTTGCACACCAGCCTTTGGCTGTCAGAGTATTGCCTCTCCCGCTGCTGGCTCGCTCCCTGCTTGCGCCTGGGTTCCTTCTTCTCCAGATACAGTCTCCATCGCTCCGGAATCGTCGGTAGACTGCTCTGCAGCAGCACCAGCGTCGGTTCCAGAGTTCTCAGCGTCGTTTGTCTCATTCCGAGCCTTAGAACCGGGCTGCGAAACTGCAAGAGCTACGATCTGCGCCTCAAGCGCTTCGATACTCTTCATCGCACTCGCAAGCTTCTCTGCTCCTCCCAGTCGCTCGATATCTTCCTTGTCTTTGAGACTCTCAATCAGACTCTTTACCGCACGTACCAACGGCGGCACAACAGTACCATACGCCTCTGCATCATTCCGCTGCATCTTGTTCGCCATCTCCCTCTGCAACATCTCCAGCCAGCTATCCACATGATCTCTCCTCAAGACATGACCCGCCATACCTAAAGTCTGTCCTCCTTCCGGCAATCTCCATACGATATGGACTGTGCCTGGGGGCATGTACACCGCATCTCCAGCTCTCAACACTTTGAGTAGGGGGCTGGTGGGTATTTTCGTCTCATCATTGATGCATGC
The DNA here is from genome assembly GCA_000223685.2 of Zymoseptoria pseudotritici STIR04_4.3.1. NCBI lineage: Eukaryota > Fungi > Ascomycota > Dothideomycetes > Mycosphaerellales > Mycosphaerellaceae > Zymoseptoria > Zymoseptoria pseudotritici. The sequence goes on from AFIR01000946.1 coordinate 18,323, forward strand.
CATTCGCTCGTTGTCTGAAGGGCGATCGAGCCAGCAGAGTCCTATCTCGCCTTCGTAGCAGGAGATCCACGTCCCGAGAGACCACTTGTCGAAGTGCGAGAGAGTTATGGCTCCTGGATCGGCGATCATGAGCGTGCCTTTCCAGTGCTCGTACATTAAGTTGAGGAGGGTCAGCTCGGACATGGTGATGGTGTGTTCTTTGCACAGCTGACCGCTAGAAAGGCAACCCGGAAGGCAGACATCTTCCTCGTAAGGAACTATAATCATGCGCATCAAGTCGTCAAGGAACCGGCATTGATCTGACAGCAAGAACTCCGGTACTGCTCGCGAGCCCAGTGGATTAATGATATCGGGGAGGTTCCAAGGGTACAACAGCGTATTGTTTTCCGGATCAAAGCAGTGCTGACGGAGTTCCTCTGCTGTCACTTGTCCTTCTATATAGTTCGAGATCTTCTTTTGTGTGTTCGGGTAGGCAAAGCGCTCGCGAGGATTGATGAACCAGTCCGAAAGAGCCTGCTCGATCGGACGGCGGCTATCAGGAAGACCATTGAAGACAGTCCGAGCTCCGCCGGACACAAAGACCGGTACTGTGATCGGTTGGTTGGTTGCTGCTAAGGAGCGCTGTCGCCTCGCTTGCGTTCAGAGAGTATGCAGCGATCTCATCCCCTTTGTCTCCTCCTGGCCCGCCGATGGACATCTGGATCTGGTCCTCAGATGGAAGAGACATTTTCGGAAGAATTTTGAGGATAGTCGAGGTGTGGCGTTTTCGCAAGCTGCTCTTCGCGGGTTTGAGCTTTGTAAATTGAGCGATGCTATCTGAAACGTAGGATTGATCCGCCGCAGTAGCAAGTTTCGGGCGCTTTGCTTGCCTGGGAGCAAGCTTGATACGAGGAATAGGTGTGCGATCCTGTTGCGTTGCTCGGGGGGAAGCAGAAGCGTTGACATTATCATCGTCACCGTCATCTGCTGGTCGTTTTCGACGGGCCGGTGCAATCTGCTCGTTGTCAAGATGATCGACCTCCTCATCGGAGCCCTCTGGTGGATCGTGACGAGTACGCTTTGGACTTCTGTCCGAGCCCGCGGAATCGGAAGGTCGTTTCTGGCCTGCAGTAGCGGGCAACGGGGCTGGGGCTGAAGCAGCGTTGAGCACGATCGTAGCATTGGCCGCGGCAGCATTGGTTGCGGCAGTATTGGTTGCGGCAGTATTGGCCGGAGCTGCAATAGGCGGAGCCGCATTGGCTGGAGCCGCATTGGCCAGAGCTGCATTGACCGGAGCTGCATTGACCAGAGCTGCATTGACCGGAGCCACGTTCAACGGAGCCGGATTGACCGGGGCGGCATTGACTGGAGCTACGATGACCGGGGCTGCGTTGGCCGGGGCTGCATTGACCGTGGCTGCATTGATTGGAGCTACCGCAATGCCATTGACCGGAAGAGTGTTGGCGGCAGCGTTGGGGGCATTGTTGGCATTGTTGTTTGCGAGAGCTAAAGCAGCAGCAGTCTTGCTCCTAGTTTGAACCATATTGACGAAGACGATCAACGTCTGAAAATAGAAATGAATGTGATCTGAACGAATGTGAAGGAGACAGAATGAGAGACAACACTACCGTTCTCGAGGAGCGTCCAGCATCTTCTTATTGCGAGCAACCATGTCTCTCGCCATCGAAGGTTTGGTTGTTCAATGGTCTTTGTCTGTTAGATGAGATTCTGCTTGATTCCATTGTACGGACGTCGCTGTCAATCTCCCGTGAGATACTTCCCACGTATTCTTTGTTGCGTCGACATCGACAAAGGATGATAAAATCTCAAGGCTTCGGAGGTATGGGAGCGTACTTGAGCAGCTCCTTCAACAAGTCGTCTTCAGCATCGTCCTTCTTGAGATCGATATAGCCGCGCGGATGCATGTCTCGGGGAACATTAGCCAGCGCTCGCCCTACACACAAGTCAGCATAAGTCTATGATGTACACCTCTCATCCTCGGGCAATGTCACCGTTGATAGTCCTGTCGCTTGCGAGATGCAGCACTGCTGATGCGATGTCTTCGATTTCGGCAAATACGACCCCGTAAGCCAGAGCTGCAGCCTTCTGCTCATCAGTCATGATTCTCGTAGCCGTGACCCTGGAAATGATCAGTATTTCTTTGCCCCTGAAGGCGACGCACTCAACTCACCAAGGCGCGATCAAGTTCGCCCGCATGCCCTGCCTGGCTCCCGTACTCCTCAAACTCCTCATGAGCCCTCTCACTCCCCACTTGCTGGTATTGTACTGAGGATTCTCCGGATGATCGATATACCCCGAAATGCTCGACGTGACGAGGAAGCAGCGGTCTCGTCCTTCACCTTCCGGCTGCTTGGGGAAGTAAAACATCGCCAGCTTGGCCGTGTAAGCCACGCCGATAACATTGACGTTAAGTGTGGTCAGGTCCGGCTCGATCGGGTCACCGTCATCTCCATCCTTTTGATGGTACAGATCGTCATGCTTGGCCAGTCCGGCGTTGGCGAACACGATGTCGATGGTCTTGGATGGGGACATCTCCAGAGCAGTCTTGAACAATTTCACTTGATCGGCCCAGACGGTGACATTGCAAGGCACAAAGGCGACCTTTTCGGAGCCCATTTCCTTGACGAGTGCCACGGCGAGATCGATGGCGATGTCGCCGAATGTGACGAAGGCTCCGGCAGCGACGAAGGCACGCGTGCTGGCCTCGCCGATTCCGCTGGCGCCACCGGTGATGATGACACTTTTGCCGGCGAGCGCACTGCGGTCAAAGGTCGCTTCGGGAGAGATGGGCATGCTTGGAGTGGCCATGATGCTGGGAGTGGAAATTGAGTTTCGGGATGAGGGAGTGAAGTTCGTAGCCTGAAGTCAGAAGGAAGCGCGAGCTGGATGTTATACTACCTGCTATACCGAATGAGTCGATTCTCATTCGGAAGGACCTACTCGTATTCTTCCTGTCAGCATGGCTTGTGACTCCGCATCCCACGTCGAGACGCCGCTTTCGTGTCACGAATTCAGCAATAACGCGGGGTTCTCGGTATTCCATCTGAGGAGTGCTACAGAAGTAGGCGAGGATCCGCTTCCTTGTACAGCACCGCGCATGTCTGCCAAGGCTGGATGCTGGGCCGATGGTCCTCGAGCATCACGGGTCGTGACGGTAGAAGAGATGAAGTACAAATATGCGAACTCAGTGTGAAGGTAAAATGTCGCGCTACTGATCAGGCTAGCCAGTTGCAGCTAGCTCAAGTTGCGACGTCGTATCGCTCGCATACTGCATTGCTCGCAGCAAAGTTGTACAGCACTTGTTCTCGGCACGCAGCACTCACGCATCAATCCTCAAGTCGAACTCCCTGACAGCCAATACTCCTGGTGCCTCAGCTCCTTCTGGCGTCGAACAAACAAATTGAATACTGAACGCGCTGGAATCCTGCCCAAGCCTTCCCTGAACATCGAGCGAGAAAGCGTCATTTGTCGGAAATTCTTGCACGAAGAACTGCTGGGTACCGCCATCGATTTCGAAAGCCATGAGAACGGTACAAGTGGTGCCGCTATCGCTATCCGGTCCATTGACTCGTAGAGTTGCGCTTGCGGTGTATCGGACGTCTTCTCGTAACCGTCGAATGGTGATGAGTTGCGTTCCTGGATTGGCGAAGTCGTAGTATGCATTCGATATGACGGGTTCTGGAACGATCGGACTCGCTCCGATGGCTCTAGGGTAGGTGTAAAATGAAATGTCATCGGCGACAATCGTGATGTTCCCCACTGTGCTGCCGCTTTGGAGCCTACATGATATCTGAAGCAGGAAAATGGTTCCGAAGTCGTTGATGTGCCCGCTGGCATGGTACGTCGTCTGTGGAAGATCCGCCCGCCATTCGTAAGTGATGTCCTGGCCATCGGTTATGAGGTCCACACTGCATGAGCCGCTGACGAAGTTGGCGAAGCCGGAAATGGAAACCGAAGCTGTCACGTAGAACGCCGCACCGCCGTTGACGGCCATGTCTTGCCATATACCGAGATTTCCAATGCCATTGGTGATCAGGATTGAGCTGGATACAATATGTCAGTAAAGGTAGTAGGGAACGGAAGGGCAGTAGTTACGCCGAGTTCTGAGCTAGACTCAAGGAGGCGCTCTCTTGGGTGCTGACCACCCACGGATTGAGGGAGCCAGTGCTGAAGTCGCCGTTTATGATGAGCCGTGATCTCCCAGCCACACCATCGGGTCCTGACGATCGGACAGCGCTGTCGAAACCAGGGCTTGGCGACAAGTCATTGTACTGGCGGGCCATCGAACCCTTCAATTCACACTGTTGTGTCGAAGCGTTCCAAGTCACCCCTGAACAGTCTGTGCCCTGAGAACTACATCGATTGATACAAGCTGCAAAGTCGGCGGCCTGTACCGGATTGATGCCTTGGAAATTTGACCTGCCAGTGGACAAGGAGTAGTTTGGATCCGAAGCGTCTTGGTCGCAGAGTACAATATACTGACTGCCATCGCTCGCTGAAAAGGTCGAGCGGTCTGCGCATGGGGACGTGCGTGTGGCGGATGGCGGCGAAGAGCTACTTGAAGAAGAGGTGGACCTCCGTCCAGTGGATGTCGAAGTCATGGTTGTTGAGGCTGTTGTACTAGACGAACTTGTCGTAAAGTAGGTCGACGCAGACGGGGCTTGTGTAGATGAGTTTGCTGTAGACGTGGTTGTTTCAGACGAGGTCGTCGATGAAGTCGATATGATAGCCGATGTGAGGGAGGCCATTGTCAGTGTTGAAGAGACGCTATCACTGGTTGAAGAGGCAGCGCTACTAGGCGGAGAGGCGGTAGGGTCAAGACTGGTGGCCGTGGACGTCTTCTTGGCCTCGGAACTGCTGGAAAATGGTGTAGATGTAGAAATTGGCGATGGAAAATCTGTCGAAGTCAAATCCGAGGAGGCAAGCGAAGGCGAAAGCGTGCTTGCAGTTGATGAGCTAGTGGAGAGCGTGGAATCAGTGGCTGACAAGCTACTCGAAGTGCTAATACCGCTAGAAGCGCTGGTAGAAGCGCTGGTGCTGTTGTAGCTGACGGAGCTCAGACCGCTGCTGGGAGCACTGATCGTATTTGTGGCCGGTGCTCTCGATACGGCACTGGACGGAGCTGAGGAGAGAGTCGCCGCATTGCTAGGACTGCTGGCACTTGATGCTTCCAACGTCGACATCGCCACCGAGACGGCAGACGTGCCAGAGGTCGCCGACGAAAGACTGGTGTCTGACTTTGTAGACATACCGATCCCTCTGCTCGTCGGAAGAGACACAAGAGGCAAAGCACCGCTGGTCGAAGGGATCGAGCTTCCAGATAAGCTAGCGATGGTTTCGCTCGTGCCAAATCCAGTTGTCGACGCAAACGACTGGGAAAGATCAGAGCTCAGCGAGTACTCTACACTTGTTTGCGCGGACGGGTTCAAAGGTAGCGCAGTCATCGACTGCATCGCGGAAGCAGTGCTGTTCACAGAGATAGAGCTCTTGGACATGCTGGTACTGGATTCGCTCGTCCCGAAGCCAGTGATTGACACAGATGATTGGCTCGAGTACTCAGCACTGATTTGTTGTGCGGACGAAGCCGAAGGTAGCAGAGTCGTCGACTGCGCCGCGGAAGTAGTCGAGTCCTCATTCGGCAGGACGATTTGCTCCGCCCCATTGAACAGCCTCACAGCCGAGAACGCAGGATTTGCTGAGACGAGTACCGCGTTGATTTCGCTGTAGAAGATACACTGGTCTTGCGTATATGAGAAAGCTGTACATTCCGATATGTCCAGACACTGATCAGTGCAATCATCGCTCTCGGCTCGGACCGAGATCGTCCTTCGAGCCAGGGTGGAGATCACAGTGCCGTTGTAGGTTCTCCCGCAGGTGACGATGTATGAAACGAAGTCAACGTCAGCGCTGGTGAGCAGTCTGTCATCGTACGTGGGACACTGCCCAATTACTGTTTCAGCTACCGGTACTGGAACGCCTCTAGTAGGCTCGGGCCCGAAGACTGTAGTCGTGATTCCGCCGGACGTGAAGGTCGTTGTTATGCCGCCGGAAGTGCGGGTCAAGAATTGTCCATCGGAGGTGTACGTGATCGTGCTCCCTCCAACTACAGCTCGAAAGGCGGTGCCGCCGGAGATGTATGTACCTGGCGCGAGCGTTGCAGTAGGTGACGCCGTGGTCATGAATGCACTATCGGCCGAGTATGTTGTCGTGACGCTGGTGACTGGTTCACTTGACGCATCGATCGAACCAGTCGATGACGTTTCAGTCGGGAAGATGGACGAGGGCGATGCTGTCACTTCCGGTGAGACGGACGACGATCCGTCGAATGGAATACTAGTTGTGCCATCCGACAGTGTCGTCGGAGCGGTATCTGTGATCACTGCCACAGAATATGATCGCGATGAGCCGGAGGAGGCAACGGAGTTCGAACTTGGTTGAGTGGCATCAGACGAAGGCGTTGCGGTCGTGATGGCCGAGACAGTGGACTGAGTCGAAACATTGCTGATCTGGTCAGGCTGGCTGACTACCGCGCTCTCTGCAGATGTTGATGGCGCTGAGGGTACGGATGATACAGCGGTGGCATTGTCCAAGTCAGACGTGTAAGAAGCGCTGAATGTGAACGGCACAGTCGTCCCGGATGTGTATATCCATCCTTGCGGTGGAATCGTTGACCTCGTCCATGTGGTCGAGCAGTCGCTGCGAAAGAATGTGAGTTCGGCACGCGCGTGGATTTCGTCCCACGTACGAAGATACAGTCTGCGTGATGGTCACGACTCGAGCTTTGTAAACTGTCAGTCTTCCCACAGCCTAACCTATTGATGCTTTACTTACCGGATTGAGCCCAGCAGTATGTTATTGCGAGCGTCCACAACGCGATCCCTGTTATTAGTCGCATGGCCGAGCAGACGAGCGAGTCGTGTTATCGCGAAGCCGATGAGACATCCTGGGAGGACTTTATCTTTTTGAGCCGCAATCGTGGCGCCGCGTAGCCAGGAGTGGACGCGACTGAGTGTTACATTCCAACGACAGATGACGTGGGCGCCCATGACCCACCGACACCACTCATGATACTCGGCTGATAGACTCGGGACTTCAATGCATGCGCTCCCAACTAGTCGTTCATAGTCTGAGGTAGCGACTGACAGGGCAGGACTATGGCTCCGATCGTGCAAACACCAGAGGACGCTTCGCACATTTAGCCAGCCTTTGTCCCGTGGACAGAACAGGAGGGTCTTGCATCTTGCATAGATTCTGCTGCCCAGTGCATCTTGCATAGATTCTGCTGCCCAGTCGCCGACTTGGCGGCGTTCATGCGATGTCTTGGTCGATGTCTCGTCGTCGGTGGATTAAAGTCGTGATGGCGGAGTTGAGTGAGGTGGATGTGATCTTCGGCGCCACGGAGCTGAGTCCGCGGCACCCGCCAAGAGTCAAAGACATCGCCGCCATCTTCTCATGTTCGCAACATCATTGCGAGATATGCCATCATGCCTCTTCAAGCGCTACGGACGGTAGCAAAATCTCAGGTGTGTTCTCGTAGAATTGCAAAGCCATCGAAACCGTACTGACACCATCGCGCAGAATGGCGTGGGCGCATTCATCCTCCAATGCAAGCGTCTGGACTTTCACTACTGCGACTGGGCCGGCAGCAGTAGAGGCATGAAGTACGACACTCTCTTACGCGAACATCCCTCCGACTGCGATTCTAACAAACCCAAAGCGCCTTCATCAAACACCGCCTCGCCCAATTCGCCGCCGAAAACCCCTCGATCGAAGTGACCGTTTCTCCTCGCCCCGGCAAACATCCCGTCATCAAAGGCCAATACATCAACGGCCGCGAGAAGGCGATCTGCGTAAGGAACCTGGAGCCAGGACAGATCGTGGAGAAAGCGGTGTTGCTTAGAGATGCGAACGGCGAGAAGTTGAAGAGGGTCACGAAGCCAGTGAAGAGTTTGAATGAGAGTGTGAGAGGGATCTGGAGTCCGTTCCATGGAGCGGAGTACAAGATTTGAGTGAGAGGTTGGAAAAGACATCATGGGATTGAGAGGATGTACGATCAGGACGAGCAGATATGGATTGCATTGGGAGGCGCATGGGTATGGGATATCTTTCTGTGTAGAAGTGGAAGGCGGCGATGGACTATATTCGCACAGGAAGAGCTTTGTGGACAAAACGAGCTTTTCGAAGATACCGCTCATGGCGCGTGCATTCAACAGTCATCTGCAACCACAGCCAGTGCCACGAGGGCAACGAAAACCGCGCCCGCCATCCGCCAGCGCTGCAAAAGTCATCCTTCAGCAACCTCTGCAACACCCCAGCCTTAGAAAGCCCTCAACAATCCCCTCACGACCAAACTGCCCAAAATCACACCACTGATCGCAAACAGGCTGAACCTCTGCATGATAACGTTCGTCCTCGCCTGGATCAAAGAATGCAACACTCTCGCCGCAACATACGCCCACGCCAACCCAACAGTCGTCTTGTCGTGCGCCTCCAACAGCGTCAAGCACATGGCCGTGGCGTAAAAGACGGTCGGCTGCTCGTGCAAGTGGTTGTAATTGTCCGCGGGCCATTGGCGGTGACGCGGGATTTTCTTCATGGATTCGGCGGTCATGTTCGGCGAGGTGTCGACTTTGTATCTTTCGAGATCGGGGATGCGGTAGGCGTACCTGAGATAGGGGGTTAGATAGGTTGTTGATATGTTTGGGATGGTATTGAGAAAGCTTGCTTACATCCATATTTCCATGACCAATGTCCATCCTGCCAAGGAGAGGGCCGGTGCCACGAGCGGTACTGGAGACATCTTGAAATTGGCTTTTCTTGCTGTTCAATCCGATTTCGATTTGGGGGACTCGAAGGAGTTCGAATGATTAGGACGTAGATATACATATATATTCTGCTCTGTCCTCGGAGCATCGGAGCTACATGGAAGCTCTCCGCCGAGACACGCCGCGGCCCATTGTGGATCCGACACCAACTTTGACCACTGTAGTTCCGACTCCGACTCTCACGATGGTGTAAAGGTCCAACATCACCCAAACAGCACAACACCCCTGGCGGCTATCACAATGGATCGTGAGTGATGAGTGAGAGGTTCTCCGCTGAAATGGCCGCACGCGAGGAGGTTAAGCAGGAGAGGGATGAGTTGAGGCGATCATGAAGCAGGAGGTGAATGCAGACCGGTGGCCTGAGCTCGAAGCTGGACGACCAGGGAAGCTATTCTACGCGTTCTCTCGGCCCTTAACCTCATCAACTCCACTCTCCAGGAGGCTTCCCTCGTGCAAGACATTGAAACTGAGACATCGGTGACTGCTCGACAGTTGGGATTCCGTCCTCACACTCCGAACGCAGCTGCAACCCGCAGCCACGGCGCAGTAGCTCACGCCATGGGAATCGTACAGAAGCATGGAGGATTCGGAGAAGAAATTGCCATGCCAGTCAGCCATTCGTGACCCTACACTGGAAACCTCAAAGACTAGGCATGGAAGCATTCGTCCTCTTCGCGGAGGCATCATACAGCGCCTGGATATCCGTCTGCCACTGCTGCAGATCCGGACGCAGCACTCGACGATCATACGTCAGCATACCGTTGACTTCGCCTTCGACGTCGGTGGTCTGCGTCCAGACGGCGCCCGCGCAGGAGTACATCTCGACTTGCGAGAGGAGCTCCGTCAGCAGGGTGTGTCCGCGGTAGTTCCATACCTCGATCGTGTCGTCCAGCTCGTAGCTGAGTATGTTAGCCCGAGATCTGACCTCCCTCAAATGGATGCTGGTGGCACTTACGTCTGGTTGACTGCGTCGATGGAATCCTGCACCTTCCAGGCATGCTCCTCCGTGACATTATTACCTATTCCGCCAAACTCGCCCTGGAATCCAATACGTGACGGATCGAAGGGGCTGGACGAGAGGGAGTAGAACGGCGTTCCGCACTGCGGATTGGCGTAGTGATGATTGTCTGAAAAGTCACCCGCCCCATGATCCGGGAATCCAGAGACGGCGTCCACAAGTCGAGTAGGATCCAGCCTTCGAACGACGTCCGTCAACGCGAATTCGGGATAATAGCTCTCGATCTGACCCCAGCCCTCGTTGTAGATTACCCAAGCAAAGATGCACGTATGGCTCCTCAGCTGCGTGACGAGCAATTCGAGCTGGCGTTGGAATTCCTGCTGCTGCGCGGCATCTGGCAGGAGCCTTTGTCTGGTGCAATTGGCGAGCGTTTCGGTGAATAGTCGCAGTGAAGGCATGTCTTGCATGACCAAAATTCCCAGCTCATCTGCCGCTTGGTAATACAACGGAGACTCCACCTTGATCTATTGCGGGACGAGCGGTCAGATCTACAGAGTCGCGCAAAGGGCATGAGTTCACTTACGTGCTTGCGGAGCATGTTGTACCCGATCTTCTTCAAGGTCTGGATGTCGTATATCATCGCCTCATACGTGGGCGGCGTGTAACCTCCATCCGGCCAGAAGCCCTGATCGAGGGTACCAAACGGAAAGATTGCCTCGCCGTTCAACACAATTCGTTGAACGTCGTTCACGACCTCTTTGGTAATGGTCCGGAATCCGGTGTAGCTCTCGATTTGGTCGTCGCCAAATTTGATCGCAACATCGTACAAATTGGGGTGGTCTGGACTCCAGCACTTTACAGATTCAGCCTTGAACGAGAACTGACTGCCAGCAGATCCTGTATGGGAAGCCACTTTGTTCGAAGTCCCTTTCTCGAGTATTGAGATCTCCACTTGGCCGGTACTGTTTTGGGACGAGGCGACGGTGACATTGACTGGGAAAGATTTAGCATCATGAGAGGGCAGCGACAATGCCGGAACATCTCACCAGTCCCATCAGCACCGCCATTGATGTCGAGCTCGGTGACGTAGTCTGCTGGCGCCGACTCAATCCAGACACTTTGCCAGATACCACTGCAGGGTCTGTAGAAAATGTGATCCGAACCCAGAGTCTGCTTCCCGACGGGGATCACGTAGCGGCCAGAATCTGTAGGATCGTGGACAAACACGACGCTGTCCAAGGTCAGTCAGAGTCTGAAATGGCTACGGGTGCAGGAGAGATGTGCTCACAGCTCATTTGTCCCCGATGAAGACAAGTACTGCCTAACATCGACCGAGAAAGCAAAGTAACCACCTCGATGGAACATGACCTGCTGACCATTGACAAATACCGTGGCCTCATAGTCGACTGCATTGAAGTTGAGGAGCGTCCTCTCACCGGTCCAGTTGGAGGGCACACTGAACTTGGTCGAGTACCAAGAGTACAAAAGGTAATCCCCCTCGATGCCAGAAAGACCACTCTCGAGACAGAACGGGACGAGGACCTCATTCGGCAGCGTCTGGTTGAAGGGGGGACTGTTGACGGCATCCAAACTAGAAGCATTTGCGTACGTCCATATTCCGTTAAGGGACTTCCACTCCGAACGAGCGAGTTTGGGTCTCGGATACTGCGGCCATGGATCCGTGCCAACTTTGTCCGTCCATGGCGTGTCGAGTGGTAGTGGTTGGACAGCGTATTGCGAAGGAGCGGTGGCCTGTCGAGGAAAGTTAAGAGCAAGGGCGAGGTTTGCCGCAAGGACAGTCTGAAGCACGGTCAGAGAATGCATCGTTACTCGTCGAGGCCGCAAAGCGTACAAGATCCAGGTCGCGCAATGTCCGGGCGCAGCTTCCCTTTTGATACGCAAAGAAGCAACAACACTTGGATTAGATTGCAGCCGGGATGCATATCTGCATATGCGTCCTTGACCGCTTTGCGAGACCTATAGAGTGTCGGTATTAAGAAGGACGGAGCTCGGGACCTATGCGTTGTCCGTCGATCGTTCCCGTCATAGACGCAAAGTTGCCTTCGGTTTTCCATGATTGGACGCAGCATTATGAGACTGTTGATGATGGAGTGTACTATCCTGGACGAGGTCAACATCAGATCTTGCACGGTTCGCATGCACAACCTCGGATGCGAAAGCTGTGCCAGATGAAATATGCATCGTTTCATCATAGTTCTAGCGAGTCATGCCACACGCCGGCCGAGCAGAAATTTGTTTACCAAGTTGGGACAACGTCAAGCAAGCCGCTGTTGATTCGCAGTGCTATGCATTGGATCATGTGTTGTCCGATTGTGAGCGTTGGCGGTGGAGCGTCGGTTCGCCGATCAAGTGTCGAACGTTACGTGGACACGGATGAGAAGACCGCTGTTGCATTTCCTGACGTTTCTCAGCGCCTTGCGGTACTCGTCAATGAGCGAGCGAGCCATAACGAGCGTGGAAAAGATAGACTAGTCTCCCCGATTGCAACATATCCGCCTTCATTCAAGGCGCGCGAATCCTCAAGCCCACATGCAACAGTCTGAACGCATCGAATCCATGGAATGTGAAGAGCCCAGCTGCAATTGCCATCGCCCAATACAGCACACTGCCAATCCCGCTCCCATATCTCCTCTCCGAACCCCTAGAATGTTTCGGCGGTATAGGTGCAGGTGTCACCAGTCCACTCATGTTCCTCTGGAAGAAGTGTGTCTGCGCCGTTTGATTCCCATCGGGCCCCAGAAGACCTGGCGGCTTCATTTGGTCCGGAATCCGACATGTATGTTCGCCACCAAGAGAATCTCGGCAGCTCATGAGAGATGCCTGGGTATTGTCGGGTTCGGAGGAGTTGAAGTACGCCTTCACGTAGCTGACAGTCATCACAGCGTCTTTCTTGGGTGGTCCGCCGCTCCAGTCATCGTCGCCGTTCGACCAGTGGGAGATGCGTAGACTGCCTGGTGAATCAGGGACGTTGTCGGTGACGGTACTCAGTCGTTCACCGTTGGCGTAGAAGTCGATGCGATCCGGCAGCCAGTCGAATCGGAACTCGTTGTAGTCGGTGGTCGGCGAGAAGATCAGCGAGTGAGCGTCCACGTCTGGGGAATCGTGTTTTATGTGGCCTCGTTGCATGTCCTCCTCGGATGGGACGACGAGCTGAACGTTGCCGGCGGACTTCTGATTGGATTTGGACAGGAACTCCATCTCGATTTCTGCCGGCTCGTTGAGATAGAAGTAGAGTCCACCGCATGTGCCGTTGACAGCGCTGGTCTTCAGTCCGATTCTGAAAGAGCCAAAGAGTATGTCGTCGCGGGTGGACACGACTTCGGCGATTCGGATCATGGTGCCGGAATAGTCGACAAAGGCATCCTTCGTCCAGAGTTGAAGACCTGGATCTTGTCCGTGAATGCCAGGCCCGGTCCAGTCCCATGCATTGTGGATAGGGTTGGTCTTGACGTTCTCGACGCCAGCGTATTTACCGCAAGGACCATGTGACGCCTCTGCCGAGTGATAGTACGATTGCGGGAGCCAGGAATTGCCAGTATCTTTCTTCAAGTTGCCAACGTGCAGGAAGTCCGTCTCGAAGATCTCGGTGAAGACGGCATGGTACTCTTGATCGGTGGTGTTGACCATGTAACCGCACGAGCAGTCCTGAAGCGCACTCGCGAGTGTGACTGCAGCCAGCAGCGGCACGAGAGCACGCATGGCGGACTGGGTGTTCGAGAGGATCGATGTTGTGCAAGTAAGATGCTGTACGCCCGGTGCCGGACGAATGATAATCAAATCGTAATGGATGACAGTGCCACGAGAGAGAATATTTGTTGTGCGATCCTTTGAAGGGCGTTGGGGAAGCATGGCTGGCTCGGCTGTGCAAGATCGCTTGCTTGTTGTGCTTGTAGAGCTCCTTCTCGGCCACCACCATCGATTCGGCAAGAGCTGATGTCTGGATAAGAAGGCATTGACAACCACGCTTTTGAAGCAACTGCTGGGCACCTGGCCGTGTTGCTCTGCATATCAGAAGCGACGCTTGAAAGACCGCCAAATGCGGCACAGAGGCGCCGAGCGCCTGCCGTACAACATACCTTGAATAGTGGCCTTCGCACATCGCACAACAGAAAGTGCCACCACTCCACAGACAGCGTGGCGCATTGTGACCGGCAGCACGTAGCCAGCGCAAGAAAGCCGATCTCTCACAATATCCTTCCGCGTTCGCCCTGCGACACGGCATCCGCCCATCACTGCGAAAGATAACAAGCGAAAACCAAACCACACAATGTCCAAGACATCTCGTCAAAATCTTCATTTCATTTGCATCTGTCTCATCACGTCATGTCATCTCTTCATTTTTCCGCATCTTCGCTCGATTCGAGCCGAAATAGCCGGGAATCCACCTCATCTGACAAGCATATCTAAGATATCCTCAGTCCACTCAATCGCTGCTTCTCACTGGAGAACATTCCCAGCATCGTGAGGAGAGACATAATCGATCTGCTGATCTTCGGCGTCGACGCGCCGGATGGCGGGCTCGATGAGTTCGGCGAGGATGGGTTAGAGTTGCGCTCCTTGGACTACAAGAAGCCGGACTCTGACAACAACCTGGGAGACATGTTAGTTCTGGCGGAGCCAAGACGGTGGTGCCAAAATCGAGTTCAACTCACCTAGCAATCTTCTCGTCTTCCCGTTCTCTCGGCTCGACCTGCAGACTCCGCTCATACATCTCGTGGACATCGCCCGCACTTCGCATATTATTCGAAATGTAATCCTGCAGTTCCTGCACGGGTTGCAGCCCGTACGGCACATTTTGATACTGTTGGATGTCGCGGATGACCTCCGCCGTCTTCGCGCGCTTGGCGAAGTTAATAAGTTGCGTTCGCTTAATGAGACCGGGGATTCCGTCTTCGATGAATGTCAAATCTGTGAGGTAGATGCCGAAGAAGGGTATGCAGGGCGGGTTCGCTTTGTGGAGGGCTTCGCGGTATTCGTTGAAATTCCTCGTGGAGCCCATGAGTTTGCGCATTGATTCGAGAGTTTGAGTGGTACGTTGGTTGACTTGAGACCAGGTCCGGTTGAGACGGTGAATGGGTGCTGAGCCGAGCGCAGAAATGATAGATGTCAGGCAGGAGAAGTTGTTGAGATTGCGGCATTTGTCGGCGATGGAGACGAAGTGCTTGATGACGACCACTCGTCGTTTGACGTCTGCTTGGGTGAGGATCATCTGCGCTACCCAGTTGGTGAGCTGGTTGGAGTGCAAGATCAGTGATTTGACATTATCGGCTGGATCTGGCTCGCCGGGAGCGAGTTTCTTTTGCCATGTCTTGTTCAGACATTCGGTGGGTCTGATCTTTCCGTAAAGCTTGGACTCGATGATGGTCAGTTGTCTCGCGAATTCCAGCGCATCGATATCGAGAAACTTGAGCTTCTTCATGTTCTTCGGCACGATGGGTTGTGGTGCTTGGGAGTTGATTGTCAACACCAAGCGCTTGCTCGATGCATCTTGACCACGCATCCTCTGCTCAATCGCGGTCATCAGTGGCCCCGCTCCTGGTGTACTGGTCGATTGCACTGTATCTTTCGCGAAAGCATACACCCTCTGCATCAGCTGCTGGCTTGCTTCGTCGTTCGCTTCCATCCAGTAGTTGTCAAACCATGATTTCAAAATGTTGACGACGCGGAATCTGATTGGCTTCTGCTTTCGATTGACCCATGTCTCGAGGTCAGCACCTCCGAGCCCGTACGGAGGCTGGATGGTCCATCGCTTGACAAGCAACTCGAACAGTTCCGGTGCCGTGGTGAAGGAGCGGTATGTAAGCAAGAAAGTGTTGTTGAATGGCGAGTCCAGCCGGTCGTGGCGTGTGAGCTGCTCGACCAAGGCGATGAGCGTTCCGCCGCGAAGAATGGGTACTTCCGACTTGATATCGTATGCGATCTCACCCTCATAATCCAATCTCAAGTAGTCAGGCTGATCCTCGGACTCACGTCCCGGCAGCGGCGTTGCAGGGACTTCACCGAAGAAGCGCTTGACCTTGGAGCTCTCTCCACTGACAATTTCCGCCGGCGAACTCGTGCCTTCTGTGAATGACTTGGAGTGTCCAACGTCTGCCAGCTGCGGCCGCAAATTGTTCGACCCGTTCCGCATATGCTGTTGATACGTCGCTCCACCATCCGTCAGGCGGTGCGAATTGGTTGTGCCCTCTCCTTGAGGCATGAGCTCGGAGAGGAGTTGCAGGGAAAACAGGATTTGTGATGCAGTGGTGTCCAATTCTCGACTCACACTCTTGACTCGAGTCACACGCTCTTCCAAAGTTGGCCCCCTGGTCTCTGCCCACTCGTCCGCTAGTGGGGCAGCAACGGACTGACAAGCGAAGATGAGATCAGACGTTGAATCGTACAGTTTCTGCTTGTGTTCAGAGAAGTCGTTCAGCTGTGGTGTCTGAAATGTGTTGGTGAGAGGAGCAAAGTTGATCGATTCCACCGTGGACAGATACGGCCGGCAGACCTCGATGACCTGTTTGCCGGAGTTGCAGATTTTGTCGCTGATGTGGCGATGCTTCTGCGGAGTGATCAATTTCTCGCGGAGCACCAGATGTTCGTCCAGGCGACGAATGCTAGACACTATCAGTCGTTTGAGATCATCGAGGCGTTCCAGAAGGGCTGCATCCAATGTCGCATTAGGTTCAGCCGAGGTGTCAGCCTCCTCGTCCATGAAAGACATGGACGCCAAGTTGTTCCGCGGGTTGAGTCCATTGTTCTGCCAGCTGCCCGCCGTCTTGGAACCCGAGATAAAGCCCGGAACCAGACGAGGAATTTCTTCGCCGCGTTGTTGCCGTGCCACTTCGACAAAACCATACACGCCGTGGAGCACACCTTCAGCTTCCTGCAAGCACTTCTGATTTGAGTCTGGCGCCGGCCAATCTGCGGCGGCGATGTGTGAAGATAAAACGAGCTTGGAGAACCGTGACATCATTTCACGGAAATGAGGATAAAGGGCCTTGTTCGTTGAGATGATAGAAGGATTCCCAGAATGGTTGTCGGTGGTGCCGGACCCGGCGGCGAGCAACAAACGGAGGTGGTCTGAGATGTCCTCGGCTTTGCGTACGTATTCGGAGCGGTCGCCGCGATTAATGACTTCGCGATATCTTTGCACTGCGCGCCGCATGTCTTCGACCATGGTATTCCACGTCAAAGGAACGGCGTGGGCGTCGTCAAAGAACCTCCGAGGTAGTAATGAAAGGCTCGAACCGCCGGAAGGCGCATGGGCGAAAGAGGTGGCGGTAGTACCGTTCGGCGGCAAACCCTGCTGCATAGCGGATAGGGACAGATTGTTGGCGTCGGTGAGATTCGTGCGCGAGCGGCTCATCGGAGATGGAGCAGTCAGAGAATCCATGGATGTTGCAGGTGACACTCCGTCGGACAGAAACGAACGCCTGCGTCGATGCTGACAGATTGGCCAGATTAGTGGGGGTGTCACGTAGATTGCGGTGAACGACACGAAGTGGTGGGTGTAACTTACCGTGCTTGATGACTTTGATCCTTGTGCTACCGACGCGTCTTCAGCCTCGGACGCTGAGGCGTAGTCCGTATCTTCATCACGTTCGTAGCCCGCGGCCAAAAACTCCGCCGGCGGTCGCGTCTGTTCGGGGATATAGATGTTCGTGCGATCTCGTGGACCGGTCTCGTTGGCGGATGTCGGCGCCTCCAAGGGCAACTCCATGGTGCTCTCGCCGGTCAGTGTGTTGAAGTAGAATAGCCGACCATCTGGAGTGGCCTGTGGTATCCAAAACGCCGCCTCTTCCTGTGTGCTTGTTGCAGCTCCATCGCGATGCCCGTTGCTCGTTGCAGGAGTTGTGTTGTCATGTTCGCCAAACTCTTCTTCCGATTCCTCAGCCTCTGAATCTCCTGCCCTCCCATTCCTGCCATACGCGTTCGAGTCGGAGGGATGCGATACGACAGCGCAATAATTGCTTGGAAACCAGCCGCGAGTGCCATGTATAACGCCGTCCCACCATCCACTCTCGAGCTGAGTGATGACCTGAATGATGTCGCCTTGTCGGAAGCTCAGACTGGTCTGATCGTCGGCCTCGTAGTCGTACAGCGCGCGGACATACATCTGACCGGCGGGTTGTCCAGCGAGTCCATTCATGGTGTGAGAGCTCCGTGAGTGATTATGTCCAAGCTTTGTGTGATGGTTCTTTCGTGACTGCGGCGGCGCTCGTGTTGGTCAAGGCCAGAGCCGCACTGGTCTCCGGTCTCATTCAGCGAGGGTGTTGTCGGTGGTCCGGCCGTGTGGTGGGTGTCGCTGAGGAATGTGGGTGCTGGCAGGCGGCCGGCCTGACCTTGCTGCAGCGCGAAGAGTCGGTGGCAGCGTCAAGCCTTCCGGGGAGGCCTTCGAAGCGCGGACAAAGATCGCAGAGCCACTCGACGCCAATCGCTCAGCCGGTGAGGTGATGTGCGGAAGCTATAGAGCAAAAGGGACGAAGAACAGGCGTCTTGAAGGTCCGATTGGCGGTCGACAGAGCGCCTGTTTCGTCCGAACCAAGCGGAGAAAGCCCACGTGACTGGACCGTGGTTTTGTCGACCTTTTGATATTCACCTCACTTGATGATGTCGAAAAACATGAGTGCAGCGTTCGAAGCCGAAAAATGAGACTGGTCACTTCCGAAACAATTGCCCGGTACTTGTACAGTCGTACTTGCGCAAACTACTTGTCACATACAACATCCCGGATTGAATGCAAGCTGCCCCTCGATAGTGACCGAGTCGAGACCAGGTTGCAGGGGCCGCATTTATTTGGCGCCCCCAATTTGTATATCCCTGAAGGACTGGAGAACGCGACATCACGCTCCGAAGCACCCAAATGAACGGATGGCTTCGCGCACACAAACCAGCATGACATTGGCAACATGCATGTCTCTCGGCGGCTCGCTGCAACGATGCTGCATGGCGACGTCTCATCGGCAGCGTTGGGCACTGCGGGGTGTGCAAACGGAGCAAGGAAGTCCCCAGTAAAGCTGAGCTCGAAAACTTGTAATTGCCGAGTCCATCGACATGCCGTAGGGTGATGCTCGGCTGGTGCATTGTTGTGAGGCACTGGGTAACGAGGCATGCAAGGCCTTCAAGATGAGTCGCGAGGCTCAACATGGATCATCGTCGAGGTCGAGCAAAGATTTTGCCGGTCTGTCTGATTAAGGATCGAGTACTTTGCAGTCAGAAAGTCCATTGGTCATTATTGATGGTACTGCAAACCCAGTCGACCTGGAAACCTGCCCCTCGTTTGCGGCCCAAGAATACCGTGCACAGAGTCTTGCGACTCGCGTACCAAGGACATGTGCAAGGCACCGGCATTCGCAAGCACCTTCGCGGCATCGACGACAACGAATACAGGTTCTAGGCCTGCGTTTACGTTGGATCGGAAAAAAATCAGGAACCATGGAGGCGTCCGTCTCCAGAGCAAGAATAAGCGCGGACATATCATCTTTCGCTTCTCCATCACCGTGGGGGTGTATCCCGCGACACACGTCGATTGAAGAATGTCCCCGATCCTAGATTCGCAGGCTTGATGCCGAAGAGAAGCACATGGCAAGAGCCTCGCGAACGCTCTCCGGCCTTATACGGAGTGCAGCTCACAAGTGCAGGTTGCCATGTGGTGTCCGTGTACATATTTGACGACAACAGCATGGCCCAGCCTGGCGATCCAAATAAGGCAGGGCGTACAATCAGCCCTTCAACCTCAGGCTGGATCACGAAAATCGTCCAGTTCACCAATGTGCTGTCGAGGAAATGCGAGGCTGTCCACAAATTCCCAAGTTCCGGACATACTGAGGCTGGCCTATCGAAGCGACATTCATCATGGCTTGGATAGAAGATGCTCGGAATGTTCGCAGCCGCCCTGTCGTCCGTACATCTGCCAACGATCCTTCGTCAAGGCCGTTCTTCACTTCCTAAGCTCATACATTTCACAGCCATCAGAACGTGCTGCAGCCATTACACAGACCTTTTCACGGCCATCAGCCCAGACCCGCACAACTATTGTAGTCATCCAGATCGAACAGTAAGCCGCCCAGCCCACACGATGCAACTCTCTACGCACCTCCTCCTCCTCCTCCTCCTCTTCGCACCAACTCACCTCCTCGCACCAACCCACCTCCTCGCCGCCGTGGTCCAAGCCAAACGAGACCGGATGGCACGGGAGCGGCACTACTGCGTCATCGAATGCTCCAGACTCCAGAGTAGCGCACGCTTGTCTCCACGCAGCAGGTCGAATCGTACGTGTCCTACCTCTACAACACAGCGATCAAACGGCACCCTCAATGATCCATTTGCTAACCTTTTACCTGATGAGTAACAGGGCAAATCGGGCGACACGGACTGCTGCCTTCAATACAGACACCGAGCCTCTCACGAGCAGAATTGCAAGGTCGAAGGATGTCAATATGGGATTTGTTGGACGAGACAGGGGGCTGAGTAATCCGAAGAACCCGAAGGATGGGGGGTTGGTGAGGGAGTGGTGGGAGGTGTGTCGTCGGAGAGGTATGGTCTGCATAGATGGGAAAGATTGATGGGGTAATGGTCCCTCCGTGACTTCGCTCGAATGGCATTGCATGTGTCGAACTGCGCTGGCTTGGATTGTGCAGTCTACGCGAGAGAACGGACACATAACCCAAGGCGGTATATGACTTCGCGGAACGAGTTCAGCGCTGGTTGACAGTTTCGTTCCCTCCGACACGCTTTGTGCCATCTAAGCCACTGGTGTGCAAGATACGTGGTGCATTCTGAGCAGAGCAATGGAGGTAGTCGAGTCCTTGCGACGACCAACGGTGTTGAAGCGATTTTCTCCTCGTTGTGTGACATGAGTAGCGAAAGAACGTCCGTGTCAACATGCTGCCCCTCGTTGTTTCAACGTGGGAGTGGGGATGAAGTGGTTGGAAAGGAGGGGCAAGAAAGCGAACGATCTGAAGTTCTGATGAACGTTTCATGCTCAGTTCGAGGGAACCTGTGAAAGGCGTTCAACGGGACAGAGCCAGGGCACAATGTGTGCCTGCTCGCATCACGAATCAGCGCAAACATCCCACGAGTCCTCCACCGCCAGGATGAGGTGTCCCGTCGTGACGATGGTGTTCGTGATGATGAACAGACGGGATTAAGATCGGTCCGTCGGGCCCCGAGATTTAGTTTGACCAGTCTGATCGGATCAGCGCATTCTTCCTTTCTTCGACGGTGCGCCATGACGGGTGATACTGCGATGTCATGGCGGCGTATGGACCCACGACGGCAAATACTCCGTCGTCGAGAAGTACAAAGTGACCGTCGTTTGCCGATGGAAAAATGTGAAAAATGCGGTGGACTTTTCAAGAAGACTCTGCGCCCGGATCTGATACAAGTTCCCCAGAGCTTTTGAGAATCGACCAGGACCGTGGCGGCGTAGGCCCGTCGCCAAGTGGGGCCGACGGCTAGTTGGTGGTTTCTCGCGCCGTTCCCAGGGGCTTGGGTCCAAGTGTTTGTCGATCAGAGAGGGATGTTGGTTGATGGAGCATTCGTTGATGGCGAAGGAGTGGAAGAGCGGAGATCAGTCGCAAGACGAACAGTACCTCCTAGGGTCGTCGAGTGAACGCAGTATTTCCGCCTCGCGTGCTAGGAGAAGCCTCGTGTTACTTGACAGAAACACGAGGCCATGGCCATGGCCAAGGTGGGCAACTGGAGGGGCTCATGTGGCTGGGAAAGCGTGACGAGAGCAAAAGTCAAAACCACCCTTTTTCAAGCCCCCCTCGCCCCGCTTCAATATGACCATGCAAGTTTCAATTTCACTGCCGGCGTCGACTCCTGTGGCGATGCGGTCAAGTCTCGTCTTGATAGGTGTGGATGCGAGCGGTCCAGCGTTTGCGACAAGATGGTGGTACAGCGAAGAAGTCGTATCCACAGAGGAGCCTCGACGGCGAGTCCGTCCGTCTACTCGTGCCAGCGCATCGAGGAAACAGGCCTGGCTTCCCGCATGTCAGATCTGGACCAAGTCCCGAAGAGTTGTCGTAGAAGGCGTTTGCGGGACGCTCTGCCCGAACCTTGCTATCGATGCCGCAGCGAGTAGCATGCGTGAACGGTATGGTTGATCTGTCCCACGCTGGAGGGAAGTGTTGTGAGGGAACAGCAACAGGCGTGCGAGTCCAACACCAACGAGAGCCTCCGTCCATCAATTCCAGACCATGTTCTCCCTTCCATCCCATCAAATAGACGTGTAATCTATCACAAAATGCAAGCACGGGTAAGCGAATCGGTTAGCGGCTGGAACCATTTTTAGGAAATCCACGTCGAATCGCGGGGGGCACGGCCTCGAGAAACGGGCGAGGCTTCTCGACTTCCGTCCCCTCCTGTCAAGATTCATCCCACTGTCCCGACTCGACTGTCTCTCTGCCCGCCCTCCCTCCCCCTCATCAACACCACCATCGGAATATCATCGACCACCTCGCCCCCGCTCTCTTCACCGCGCGAGACGGTGAATACTCCATCCATCCATTCATCCTCTACGTCCGCCCTGCCTTGGCGCCCGCGCAAACCTCTGCCGTCCATGCTCTCACTCGTAATGAGCCCATCGCAAACCCGTCGACAACATACCTCCACGCATTAACACTGCCGTATCGCTGGCTGCATCGGGCGCATTTCAACACCGCCATTCTCAGGCCCATCCAGCACCAGCGACTTATCCACCATGACCGACGTTTCGCCCACCGTCGACTCCACGTCTCCGACGACCACGACCCGCAAAGCCTCGACCGGAGAGGCGAAAGAGAAGGAGAAGCGCTACAAGTGTCAATTCTGCAACCGCGCATTTTCGCGCTCAGAACATCGTTCGCGCCATGAACGTTCTCGTAAGTATAGTCTACACTCTCAGGGTTCCCCTCCATCAAGCGTCGCGCGTTCGCGGGGAGGACGTGTGAAG
Organism: Zymoseptoria pseudotritici STIR04_4.3.1; assembly: GCA_000223685.2. Taxonomy (NCBI): domain Eukaryota; kingdom Fungi; phylum Ascomycota; class Dothideomycetes; order Mycosphaerellales; family Mycosphaerellaceae; genus Zymoseptoria; species Zymoseptoria pseudotritici. Next base: position 41,049 of record AFIR01000946.1, read on the forward strand.
CTCTTGATGGGCAAAGTGGGCTGGCGGGGCACAATTGCGAGGAATATCATAGCTGACCATCGTCTTTCATCATGCAGATACCAAGGAACGACCGTTCAAATGTTTGAAATGTCGTAGCACGTTTGTTCGTCGCGATCTACTCCTCCGCCACGACCGTACCGTCCATGCGAAAGATGGCGGCGTGCCACTCCAGAGTGAAGCAAAGCGTCGCAACACCGGCAACACCAGCAAAACCACGCAGAACGCCGATGTCGATGTCGATGTCGATGTTGACAAGCTGCCCGACCTCGATGATGATGCCGGCCTCGATCAGTTCACCGATGCCGGCAATCCGTTCGATGTCGAGCAGGCTGCCATGCTCATGCACAACTTTCAGCAAAAGGCTGCCATGTCAGGCCAGGACCAAGAATCCATCCACAACGAGCCTCTCATTGCTCCACACGTTCCTCAAATGATGGAACCGACGATGCCATCATACCCCGGATCGATGACACTGCCGCAGATGCACGGGTGGGACCAGATGCTGCCTCAGAATATATCCCAAGCGAAGGCGTCATCGATCACATCCAGCGGCGATGCGCATAACGACTTACTGCAGTTTCCCACCACCGCCTCTCTGTCGGGCGCTTCCAACACGCTGCCGCCATTGATGGAACGCACACAAAGTCAACAAGACGGTCTTCCAAATTTCACAGCGTCATCCATCATGGGTGCGGGTCTGTCCACTCCTGGTGCACTGTCGCCCTTCCCTTCCATGATGGGACCAGTCTCGCCGGTCGACTACAGAAGATCTCCTGGACCGGCACAACAATGCACCATGGCCAAGGCTCCGCAAGTCGAGACCGACGAGCAAGTCACACGCATCATGGAGAACATCCGACGATGCGACCGTGAAGGTGCGCTGTTGGACACATTCCGTCTGCCGCAGGTCTCAGTACTCAACCGATACCTGTCGACATACTTCAACTTCTTCCATCATCACTTGCCATTTATCCATCCGTCATCATTCAAGCCGGCAACAGTGTCGGCGCCACTTCTACTGGCTGTGCTGTCGATCGGCGCGTTGTACACTTTTGAGCAAGATCAGGCATACATGCTTCATATCGGATCCAAGGTCCTCGTCACGCAGTTCCTACAAAAGAAGGACAACTTCAGCTCGCGCAAGTGTCCTCTCTGGATGATGCAGAGCTCATTACTCAACATGAGCTTCGCCAGCTGGAGTGGTGATCCAAAGGGTCTGGAATGGGCCTGCTCGATCAAATCGCTCCTGGCCAACATGGTCGCCGGTAACAGGTATGAGCTTAAGCTGCGGACTGAGGCGAGGGAGGGACGCCAACCAACGCATGAAGAGTGGATTGAAGACGAAGGCTGCAGGCGAACGTACTATGCCGTCTACATATTCTTCGGTCTTCTGACGCTGACGTACAACCACACTCCCGCAATCAGCTTCAACGAGTTCGACACTTTGGAACTGCCATCATCCGAGACTCTTTGGAATCTCGAAGCCTCCGACAACGACAGCTGGAGCGACAACCTCACTGCATCGACCATCATCACCTTCCGAGAAGCACACGATGCGCTCTTTCAGGGCGAGTCTGCTCGGTATAGTGCATTCGCGACTCGCGTCATGGTCAACGCACTCTTCCTCGAGGTCTGGTACCACAAGCGCAGTCCCGAGGCTCTGCAAGATGTTGTCACCGAGTACAAGCTCAGACTGGCGCTTGATACTTGGGAACAATCCCTTGACATCTGCGAGCCCGAGACTGTTGTCGTGCAGCTGAGCGCACCTCACAAAGGCCACCCGCTCATCTTCAACGCCATGGCGATGTACAGGAACACTCGCGCAAGACTTTTGGTCGACCTCAAGAGCATTCAGGAAGCTCTCCGCTACCACGATTCTTACGAGGTGGCTGCGGCTATGACCCACGCGCGTGATAAGGTCAAGCGAAGCGCAGAGATGCTCAATGTCATTCAGAACTGCTTCGACTGCATTGAAGTTGCGGCGTTGCAGGGCATCCGTTGGGTCGCCAGAACATCGGCTACCAACTGGAGTATCGAGCATCCCTTGTGTGGCTTGGACTTGATTGTCATTCTCAGCTTATGGCTCTGGCGCGTTGAGCATGATGATGAGCCGGCGACTGAGGATGAGAAAGTCATGTACCAGAAGCTGCGAAGTCTGTTCGACGACGATACTGTCGACGGCTTTGGGCAGAAGCTCAGCTCGACGGTAGCAAGACTTTGGGGTAGTATGATTGATGAGGTCGTCGTTTGGGGGTGAGTCGTATCGATATCCATCTCCTTCTTACATTCACTAACATCTCATCTCAGCATCACCAAACTCATGGGCGAATCCTTCAAACTTCACGCACAAGCACTCATCGGCTACGAGGACGCCTTGTTGACCGAGCAAGCCAACAATTCGACTCCCGTGCCAGCAGTCATCGCTCCCCACGCCACCGAAGTCGCAGCCTACTAACTGCAACAACCCACTTGACCGGCGACCCTCTCACACGAGCGCGCCATGTACCACCACCCTCTCCTCTTGTCTCCTTTTTCGGCGTTGACACGGCACACGGCTTTACTGGACGTAATCACAAACAGCAACAAGGAACAGCGTCTCTCGTTTATCAGCAGCAGCAGCAGCAGCTGTGGTCCATCCTCCCGCCTCTCTCGACGAGAGCAATATCCGGATGGACCTCAGCACCACGAACACTCGACGCTACTTGCGTCACCCAAAATTAATCACTATTCGAACAATATCGTTCAAAAACTCCCATCTCGAAATCCGGCTGGTCCGCGGAGATTATCTCGCCATCACCGGGCGACGAACCGGCCTGCTACCCCCGCCATCATTCTCGGTCCTCCCTCTACTCTGCGTTTTCCGTCCTCCTTTTCCGCGTTATATACCATGTGCGACTGGGCATTTCTTGATTCCTGTTTTATTGTATTTTCTTTCGGTACTCTTCCTACCATATCCAAGCGTCCATCCGTCAGCAGACCAGCGGATCGATGAGCATGGAAAGATGGGACGAGACGGGTGTCACGGAGCATAGCGTGGGAAACAAATCTGGGTCTTGTCTTTGTTTTCGCTTTTTCCTTGTCTGTAGGATCAGGAGAGAACGTGTGTGTGTGTATTGGCTGGGCTGGAACTTCCAGGACGGTCGGAGGGCTGAGTTGATAGGAGAGCCATATTGTACTTTTTGAATCTGTCAAAGTGTCTCCTCGCGTCGTTGATTCGTACATGTACCGCTAAAAAAGTCTACTGCAGATATCCACCTGTTCGGCCCCTTTTCCCAGAATCACATTTCCGCACAGCCTCTGAAGATCCCTTCGATGCCTCGACTGCTCACGCTCCCGTCGAAATCGCCACCCCACCCGAGCGAGTGACTCGATACACCGTCCTCGTGATGCGCGTCGCGGGTCCCGTCATGACGTAGAAGAGGTGGGAAGGGATACTGTTGGCTGAAGGTCCGGCTGGCGGTGCGGTGGGTAGAGGAGTAGGTGCCGACGTGCCTGCTCCGTTGCTGTTACCGTTGTCATTGTTGACGTCAGCTCCGGAGTTGACGCCAGAACCGGAGTTTGAGCCTGCGTTTGAGCCTGCACCTGATGATCCTGCGCCTGAAGAGCCCGCGCCTGTACCAGTCCCAGATCCTGAGCCTGAGCTTGAGCCTGCGCCCGAGGAGCCTGAGCCTGCACCGTTCGCGGATCCTGATGCTGATCCTGAAGTAGAGCCAGAGCCAGAGTCTGATCCAACGCCCGCAGCAGTCGGCGTCGCAGCGCCAGTATTCGCAGGCCCCTGATCAATCGTACCCAATGTCGCTTCAGTACCTGCGGGCATGCCAGATTGCATCGAAAGCGGCGCTCCTGACTGAGCAACCGTCGACAAGGCTGAGGCGGTTCCGACACCCATTGACATCGACGCTGTCGACAATGCTGACACAGCTCCGACACCCGTCTGCATCGACAGGCCGGCGCTTGTGCCCGTCGCACTCAACAGCGGCGATCCACCACCCATTGTCAACGTCACCGACGTCCCACTCCCATTGCAAGTCGCCGGTACAGTTATTGGTGCACTCGTCCCAGTACCCGTAAGTATCGTCGACCCGGCACCAATTGTCTCGCTCCCCATCACAGGCACCCACTCCATGCTCGTTCCATTGCCGCACGCGTTCACTTCGCTGCCATTCACAGGCATAGCGTACATCTTCACGACTTCCACTTCCGTAACTTGCACCACCGGTTGGATCATGCGATTGACGATCTCGGTCGCCATGCCGAAGATGAAGCCCGAGTCGGACGTCGTGGACAGGAGGTTCGAGAGCGTGGCTACATCTGTCAGCATCGTTGTGGTCTCTACGTGAATCTCATGCTTTGTGAAACGTACCAACATCCTGCCTCCTCCCCACCCTCGGACTACTCCTCCCCAACGTATCCCCCAAATTCAACCCCGGAATCAAATCATCCAGTCCCGAAATGACTCTCGCCAGACCTCGACCGATATTGAAGCGGATCGCGATGAGCACTTTGTCGGAAGCAATGTGCGTGAGCGTGAGGATTCTGTGTTCGACGGAGTTGTCGTCGGGTGGTGGTGGGAGCCATTGGATGGTTATGACGAGTTGTGGGAGGCCGAGGGCGGAGAGGAGGGGGTTTGTGGCGGGTCGGAAGGCGTTGGGTTTGAATGCGTTTGGGGCGATGGTGGGGGTGGGGAAGGGGAGAGATATTGGGAGGGAGAGTGAGGGGAGGGAGGGCAGGGAGGGTAGGGATGGGAGTGTTGGGAGTGTGAGCGCTGTTGGTAGTGAGAGTGCTGACGGGAGTGAGAGCGCTGTAGGTAGTGCAGGTATAGAGAGGACGTTCGGAGCTGAGGCTGAGTTGGATGGCAGAACTGCTGCGGGCGGCGCGCTTGCCGTCGACGGTGAGGAGCCGAATAAAGCTGAGAGGATTTGTGCGTTCGAAGTCGAGATGAGGTACGAGGAGAGGGGAAGTATAACGTTGGCAAAGGTTCTCATCTTCCTGGTCATTGGTATCGTGTCGTATTGTGCCTGAATCTGTTGTTTTGAGGTTGGTGATCGTGATGGCAAGATGCAGTCGTATGAAGTAGTGTATGAGTATGCTGATGCTGCTCAAAAGGGTGCAGAGGTATGCGTTGCTGTATGTTTGCTTTGTATCGTGTTGTTGATTAATAGGAGATGTAGAATGACAGGGAGGGTTTGAATGGCGATGTTGACGACGTTGGATAGCACGATGCGCCTTCTGCATGGCTCTGTTGCCACCATACGCTCTCTTGCCTCCACATGCGTGATATCGGGATGACCTGCCAGCTTTGATGCTTAACATTTGGGAAGCAGCGAGGTATGGCTGAGAACAGCTTCCTGTTCCTTGCTCGGCGTTCATCTCTCGGGTTTGCAGTCGAACATTTGCGACATCCAGTTTCGATGTGGTCTCTCAAAGAGCACTCCATTCACAACTTCTTCGTCAGAGTTCCAATAACATGCGGCACTGTATCGTACGGTCCTTCACCCGGCCCTGCCCGCAGATCGACAGACTCCCACTCTCCAGCCTGAAGCAACCACTCGTCCGTCGGCCGCGTGATATTGCATCCATTGAAGAAATGCGGCCAAATGATATTGACAATCTCTGCAACACATCGTCAGTTCTGCCCCCAGTCATCCATCCATCGCAAGAAAAGAACACTCACTCTGCCAATACCCCACAAACTCACTCTGATACTTCGTCTTCACATGCTCATAAACCAACCACTTCCCCCCCGGTTTCAACAACGGATACAGTTCTTTAATAATCTTCTCCGGCGTCGGAATCGAACACAAACACTGCACCGTCACAATCGTATCCACACTCCCCGGATCCAACCCGCCCTTCGTCTGCAATTCCTCCGCTCCACATCCGATCACCTCATACACCTCCCCCAGTCCCGCTTGCACGGCATTCCGCCTCAATTCAGCATGCAAGTCGACATTCGGCTCCACGCCGTAAATCTTCGTGATGTCTGGGTTGGCCGCGCGGGCGAAGAGATACAACCATTGTCCGGAGCCCGGGCCTATGTCCAAACAGACTCCTCGCGCGTTGTTGCGGAGTAAAGGCATGACTTTGGGGGCGGCGTTTTCCCGCGAGCGAGGGCCGAACTGTCGACACTTAAGCGCTACGCATATTTATATATTCTGCGCTAGTATCCTTACCCAGGTCCAGAAGCGCGCGAACCAGATGTCCTTGAAGGTGGAGGGGGAGAGGAGGACGGAGAGTTGGGAGGTGCGGATGAGGTGCAGGATCGTGGGGAGGATGTAGTAGGCTGAGTAGGAGAGGAGGAGGAGAGGGCCGAGGAGGTTCATGGGTCCGGCGGGTTGGGGAGATGGTGGCGCCATGGTGGGCAGGTCGCTCTGAGTGCGGTGATGAGACGTTTCGATTGTGATTCGGGCGTCGATAGTGATGAGATCGAATCTGAAAGTGGGAGTGAGGTCCAGGAGTGAAGGTTTTGTACGACCCCACCTTGATACTTATACATGCCTCGCTTATGACGGGCGATATCCGATTGCCCGATCAGGCAATCGGATCAGGCGGCGATGGCGTGAGGAGGACACCATATTGATGGAACAGTTGAGACGACTTCAGATACCAGGGCAATGAAGTACAAGCTGACATGATCAGAGAATCAAGGCGGCACTTCACATTTCCAATCCCAGCTAAATGACCCCATCTACCTCTTCTTATTCCTCTTCTCCGCCCTCTTCAACCCCCTAACATCCTTCTTCAACCTCGAATCCACCATCTTATACTTGCCCTTGACACCTCTAGGCCTTCCCTGACCCTTATTGTGTCCTCCCGCACGCACCACGCTGACGGTCTGCTTCTTCTTCGTGCCCTTCTTCGCCTTCGCCATCAGCTTCTGGATATTGCTCGCCTTGTCCCTCTCGCTCGCGTCTCCATCCTCCGCTAAGCCTTCGCTCTTCTTCTTCAGCTTCTCCAGTCGTCGAGCGGTGCGGAGCGTCTTCCGCGCTTTTGCCTCGCGGACTTTCTTGATGGGTCGGGCGTTCAGCGCGCGGAGCTTCTCCTTGATGGCTGCGGCGGCTTCTCCAGAGACTGGTCTTTGCGGGCGGGAGTGCTTGTTCTCATCGTCGAGGAACCATTCGGGCAGGCCATCGACGTCGCGGAGGGTGAAGCGGTTGAAGTTGTCGTCGAGGAGTTGTTGCTTCGTGACTTTTCCTGTTGCCAGTTGATGTGCGAGAGTCATGGCTTCGGCGGTAATGATGTCGATGTTCGGACGGGTGGGGTCGGCACCGTCCGCGAGAGGCTTCGTCGTGCCTTCTTCCCAGTCTTCTTCTTCGACTTCCGGAGCCGATGGCACGGCTTCGATGGAAGACGTGTCTGAAGCATCGTCGGCGATGTCTTCGTACATTTCTTCATCTTCGTCCTCGTCTTCCTCCTCCTCGGCCACGGCATCCTTCAATTCGGGCGAGTCAACGTCGACACCGCTGTCTCTGCTCTTGTCTGCTTCGGGCTCATCGTCCTCATCCTCATCCAGTCCATCGATACCCTTGAAGATGTCCTGCTGGAAGAAGCTCGCAGCACGTCGGGTGAGACCGCCCTCTTTCATGTCTTTGCCTTGGAGATCTGTCAACAGCCCATCGCCAACATCTTCGTGATCGCTGTCCGAGTCATCCTCGTCTTCAAGAAGGCCATCGTCACTGTCCTCAGACCCTTCCTTGCCCTCAGCATCGAAGCCTTCGAACTCCTCCTCGATGTCATTGCCACGAGCAAGCTTGCGTGCACGCTTCGCCCTGGCTTTGGTATCGCGATCTTCCTTCTTCTCCTGGTACTGTTCGTACATGCTGTCCAGTTCCCGCTCAAGCAGATCGCCGTCCTCGTCCTCTTCCTCATCGCTGCTCTCCTCCTTTGGCTTCTCCGGCTCGACTGCAGTGTGCATCCGACCACGAATGATAGCCTGGCGAACATCCGAGCCCTTGTCAACATCCTTTAGGCGGAACACCGCATCGCTGCCCTCAGGACCGCCAGCTTCGATACCAATCTCAGAAGGAGTCGTCATACCCATCTGCATGCGCACAATCTCCTTCTGCTTCCTCTCATTGTCCTTCCTTCGGTCCTTGCGCTTTAGCTTATTTTGTGTGTCCTTCAGCGCTGCAATCTCCTCTTGCAGACGCAGCTCATCGTCCATGCTCTCCACTACAGCCACCTCTTCTCCTGCCGCACCTTCCGCCGCCTTCTCGGCGTCCGCCTTCTCCTTCTCGGCATTCGTCTTCTTCACTCTCATGCCAAAGATGTCTCGAGCCTTCAATCTCCATCGTAGCAAGGTCTTGAACTCCTTTCGACCCAAAACCTTGAGATCCTCGCAGCATATTCGCACCTCATCGGTTGTCTCCGGCAATTTGTCCAGCGCTGCCTGCGCAATGTCGCCATTCGCCTCCTGTCGGAAATGCAGCTTGTTCATGCTTCCCAACACCGCAATCGGGTCATTCGTCTGAATGAACTCGCTCGCTGAGCATTCCTTGAATTGTGTCCAGTCACCCTCCTCGTAACCATCTCTCTTCCTCTTCTTGATCTCCGGATTGAAGACCTTGGCCTCGTTATTCGGCGCCGACTCTTCAATCTCGGAAAAGGCATGCTGCGGGTCCAAGAATCGAGGATCGAGGTGCTTCGGCGCTTTGTATCCGCGACACACGTAGAAAGTCTCAGCGGAGACATTTCGACTCGACGGCGGCTTTGTCTGCTCCACCTTCGCGAAAAGCTGCTTGAAGATCCACTCCAACTTTGCACTATCTTTGCTCCTGAAGACCTTCGTCACAAAAGTTCCATTCGGCGCCAAAAACTCCGTCGCCAGCTTCAACGAACACAGCACCAGCTCGTTCTGCGAGAAAGCATCCTGCACCCAAGCGGTACCTACATTGGGCGCACCGTCGTGGATGACACAGTCGGCCTTCCACGTCTTGAGGTGTCCTCGAATGATCGCTCTCGTCTTATCGGTTGTAATGTCGCCTTGGAAGGTAATCGCTTTCGGGATGGGTTTTATGGGAGCCAAGTCCACTCCGACGATGAGCGACTTCTGCGGCATGATCTCCGCCGCCACTTGTAGCCATGAGCCGGGCGCGGCGCACAGATCGATGAGACATTTTGCGTTCTGGAGGAAGGAGTACTTCTTGTTGAGCTGGATCAACTTGAAGGCGGCTCGGGCACGGTAGCCCTTTTCTTTGGCGAGGTAGTAGTATTTGTCGAGACGACCTTTGCCGTGCTGTGGGGGGGATTGTCAGTATATGAGGGGTACGTCTGAGGAGTTCATATGGCTATACCTTCTTCTGGATCGCCATCTTGCTTCTCTTTCTTGTGAAAAGTGATCAGAGTCAGCGGATGGTGTTGTTCACGACTCCGAAGATCGTCTTGGATCTGAAAAAGTTGCGGAGGCGGGCTGCGGGCAGGGTTCAAACGCTTGGCCAGCGGAATCAGCTCCGTCTCACTCTCTGCCGAATCTTCTCCCTCTGCGCTGAACACCTTGCGAGCCTTTACAACACAAATACACGGGAGATGGTCCGGATGGAGAATACGCCGGACGGATGACAATGATGAGAGAAGTTCGTTATTCGTTACTCGCTATGCTAATGTGCACATGGTCCAAGTTTGACCGTTCAAGTCCGCTCGAGCAGCACTTTCACCCGATGACCAACCCTGCCCGCAGCTATGGCCATGCCGTCAATCAAGATATATGCCACTCAGTTGACCTTTGCGGTCCATTTCGAAACATCAAAGGTCGTCTTGGAACCAGTGAAGGGCTCAGTGCCGAATTGGAAGGTGATGAGATTCTGGCTCGAAGCCGGGTAACCCTCCGCAGAAGCCATATGGTTGAAGAAGGACTTGATGTCCCCGTTGAAGTTGGCCTGAGTGCTCTGCGCAACATAGCTGTACACTTTCATCGAGCCGTTGAGGCCGTAGTACAGATCCCAGTTGATCCCGCCAATGTTGACCGAGTACTTCTTGCTTCCAATGGGACCGACGCCGCCGTACCGACCGAGCCAGACCATGAGCTCATAGTCGCCGGAAGAGGTCGCATGGTTGGGATCCGCAGCCGTGAAGAGGTCGTACGCCACATTGCACCGGGCGGCGGCGTTGTTCATGGACCAGGCCGCCGTGGAGGGCATGGAGTTGATTTGCGAGAGAGGTTTCTTGGTGAAGCCTTCGAGGGCGGAGAAGACGTAACTCTTGACGTTGTTCTGGCCGCCGTACCATTCCCAGGTTGTCGACCATGCGACGCCTGTTGAGGAAATGCTATTGACGGCGCTGCATTGCGATCCGCTGGTTGCGGCGTCCTTGCCCCAGAGGTTGTTCTGTACGCGGTAGCCGCTGCTGGAGTAGCCCTCCTGGTTTGTGCACATGTTGGTTGGTGCTGCTTTGCTGGCTGGAGCTGCCATGGCGAAGCCTGCAAGAAGCAAGACGGTGAGTTTTGTGGCGAACATCGTTGGAGAGTTGATTGGTATGTTGGAGAGGTGATAGGTATGTTGGTGAGGTGATGAGTATGGTGAAGAGGCGGATGGTATGTTGGATTGGTGATTGGTATGTTGGAGTGATGCTTGGTATGTAGTTGATTGATGATGGTGAAGTGAATGATATCGGTACCACCGTTGGAGTTTCCACTGACCTTATATACCCAGATTCCTTCGCCTAAACTCCTAGCGATGGATGGTATCCAATATCGGCTGCTTCGAATAAACGAGCTTTCAACAGACCCGTCGGCTGGACCTCGCATGTGCAATTCCAATTGGAGGAGAAAGTGTCTCTGACCTTGTAAAAACGCCTCCATACATCCAGGCCTGTGCAAAAGAGGATGAAAGTGAGACAACCACCACTGCCCAGAAAAATGGTCGATCTACGCTGAATCAATATATGCCATGCCACAATTACTGCTTCTGTTCGAAAGAGCCGGTCGTGGCGGTCGGTCTTGGCCGATCTGGCCTTTCTTCAGCTTAGATTCCACAGCCTGGAAGATGATATGTGAGACATTCACCTTGATAGAATTTATTCCCCGATGGTCTGGACTGTGCGACGTTTGCAAATCTTTGTCTTAGCACGGAACGAGCATTCCGGATCGTGAGAACAGGTTCAATGGTACATGGCATGTCGAAACAATAGCGATACAAAGGTACGATTGAATATCGGAGGATTTCAGGCAAGACAAAGTATAGAACAGATTGGTTCCCATATCTACACCAAACACGCTAGTATACCTGCGTGCATGAACTGATCGAAAGAAGAAGGAGCTTTTAACTTTCTAGCGGCTAGAACATCGGCATTGGCCGGGGTACGGGTTAAATTCGCTAGGATTGGTCCTATTTTTCCGTGGCCCAAGGTTATGCTTCAGTAGACAGTTTCGGCAGGTCTGGTTGGAGCGCGGCTAGCCCTACGGCCAGACGACTCCGACGACTCCGATCTGGAGAAGCAATAAAAGTCATGAACCAGAGGGGGCGAATCGAGTCTACCGCGCGGCATGTGAAGGCCATAGACGGACCTCGCAAGGCTCTTTGTAGCCTAGTACTCACCAGTACTGGGCCTGGCCCACACCAAAGCGGCTGGACATGGCAGATGTTGTAGCTTTGCCCGAGGTCTCTCCATCTTGCAACTCCTCTCGAAGCACGTGGACCACAATGAATACCCGAGACCGCCGAAAGATCACAGGACAGCAATGGTTCTCGTTAATACTGTTTTACCGGCTGTATCGACGACATTACCCGCATTCACGCGGAGGAAGACACGCTCCATCAAAAGAATGCCTCGGGGTCCTCGAAGGTCCACCCAAATCTGATGCTGGCCAGAATCTCTGCCATCTGGCGCTGAAAGGATATCATGGACCCTTCGACCGTGCCGTCCAGAATCAGTGGATCATACGCAAGCTGCCCATCTTGAAGAACCGCCTAGGATTCTCCGTTCTGCACCGGGACTGGGGAGTCGGTTTCTTGTCGCTTCTTCTGAAGCCACGTGTCGGTGTTTTGGAAGAGGTTCTTCGTGTCGGAGTTGACAATGGCGCTGTCGGCCGCTTGAATGCCGGCGTTGATCTGAGAGGGGTTAGTGGGTGTCACGGTCGACCAGCATGTACAGCACTCACAGCATCCCACAGCTTCCATGCCTTCTGCAGATCCGCATCAATGTTGTGAGCGTGGTTGAACCAGCGCTTGATGTCCGATCGCCGATCCGGTGTATTCGAAAGCTCATCAAGATGGCTCTTCACCACCAACGCCAGGCCGATGTCAGGCTCCTTGCCGAAAGGCAACCTCCCGCCGACGTCGGTGTAGTCGGCTGTGTCTCTTATACGTACAGCGCTCCCACTGAGCATCATGTTGCACGCATGTACTTCTGCGAGATCACGGAGACTGTCCCGCACGGCGGCGGCCAGCTGTTGAAAGGCGAGGAGATTACGCGAGAGAGGACCTGTGTAGCCGATCTGCTCATGCTCGAAGGTTCCGAGGCAGGCGATGCGGCTGACGAGGAGAGTGTGCGCCTTGTCAGCCTCAGTCCCTCGCAACGGTGCTCCAGAGTATGGCGGAATTGGAAACTGCTTGGCGTTGAGCAGGTCGAGGCGGAGGAGCTCGAAAGCGACGAAGATGGATTCCTCGGCTTCATTGGGAGGATTCGTGGCTCCAAGATACTTTTCACTGCTGGCATGGTCGAATGCCGCCTTGAGAGCTTTACCCCATGCGGACAGGGTGTGGTTCGAGTTGATGTATCCTCGGTCTTGCAGGAAGCGCCACATTGTGTTGGACAGAAGCTCGGACGGCTTGCTGATGACGGAGTGCTCGCCCTCCTTGCGCGGCGTGACTGTCTTCTTAGCCAGTACATCGTCCGAGAGCACTGCAATCGCGTATTGGATGGGCGATTGATTGAGCTTGATCGACTTGGCTTCGGCAGACTGATTGGCCAAAGAGTCCCTCACATGCCAGCTCTCCGCCTCCTTTGTGATAGTGTCTTGCGATGGATCCTTGATTCCAAGAGCCTTCTTATTGCTCTCATTGAACCAGCAGACGAGGTCGACATCTTGCTTGTGGAAGTATCGGTGCAGACGGTTGGTCAGCACAGTGAGTGATCGGGCTCGCAATGGCCGAAGTTTGTCCTGCACAAGATCTTGGTACGCTTTCGAGGTGCCTCCGTCGAGAGGAGGCGTCTCGAGGATTTCCTGTCTTGTCCGCCAGTTGAGGATGCGAGAACCGATCAGGCCGTGCGCGTGGTATGCCATCAGTTCTTCTGGCAGGCGTGTGTTAATAAATTCGTGAGTATCGCTTGGCGCATTCTCAAAGTCCAGCTGTTTGATCTCGCCATTCTCATGCAGCACTACCATGTGCTTGACTGCGAATTTTGCTTTCCGGAACAGAGCCAGATACTCCTCGTCCTTGGACTGCAGGCAGGCGAGATGGCCGTCTTGGTTGGCTCTGTTAAGGACCGTCCGCGCGGCTACAATCTTCGGGATTGGTGCATCGATGTCGATTTCAGGCATCGTCGCCAAAATGCTGGATCCAGACAAGAGACAAAGGTCCACGAACTGATGTTGCTTAAACATCAGCTTGTTGAGAACTTGGCTCAGCTCGATCCATGACACCTTCTTCGCCTCCCAGTCGAAACTTGTGACGACCTTGTCCGCGCCGAACACCAAGCATGACGCCGAGCCATAGCAAGCGGAGATGTAGCCTTCCTGATCCAGGTAAACCAGTTGTGCTGCGGCATTGTATGGAGCGACTTGAACGTGGACGCCCTTTTGATGGAGGTAGTGGAACAGGTACCGCAGGATGTGTGATGTGCGGTATGTGCCTAGTGATCGTCAGTAAGGCTTGTGAAGTGAGTGCACAACGTTCAGCTTACATGCTCGGCCGAAAGCCACCACGGCATCATCTCCTCGCCCCTGATCGTAGACGCTCCATGCCTCGTTCAAAGTCTTGGTAGCTTTCTGACTCTCCCTCATGATGCTTTTGCGGTCGTGGCATGCAATGTCCAGTCCATTGAACATGAAAATCGCTTTGATGCCTGCATCTTCGAGGCTGCTGAGATCGCTGTCCACGTGCTGTTGGAGCGCGAACGGTAAACCGCCGAGCGCGGGGAGTAAGGGTTCGCGTGTCGAGACATTATTGAGTAGTGAGTTGAGGTAGTCCTCGGCATCGAAGCCGATCGTGGCACCATCGAACTCCGCCACGTCACCCGATAGCACAAGACCCTCCGCCCTCGCCCATTCTTTGAATGCTAGCGACTCTGCACTCATGGCTGAAGATGTGTTTTGTGGTGTTGTTGGAAGGTAAGATCAGGAGTAAGTCGGTGGCTGTCTCGTGCTTTCTTTTTGTGTACAGGGCAAGGGTGGAGATGTCGATTCGTATGATGTAGTCGGTGATATGTTTGTCTCTGCAAATGTGGTCGTAGATGGACTGGAGAATGGAGGTTGTGGTTTCGGAAGGAGGTGGGAGTTGAAGGTGTTGTCAGGGTTCACGTTTGAGGCAGGAGCGCCCGCCCGGTCGGTCAGAATGGCGCTAACGCAGGTCCCACACGATCACTGCTGCCTCAGGCCTCGAGAACATGAGACGAATACGAGAATCACAGGACTTCCAGGTTTGCATGATACTGCCAGATGTCATATTGAGATCAAGCTATATGCACATGCCTCTTCATAACGCCATCCAATTAACATCGTCACGCTCGTAATCTATGCCACCTGCTGTACCTTACACTTCCATCCCGATTCCTGGCTCAACAAAGGCAGACTCGCACCCAAACACCATCCCAATTCGTTACCCTTGATCTTCTTCGCAATCTTGACCTCTCTGTCAATGGGCATCTCATACCCCGTGTGCAGCAACGCCAACATAAAGTTCAGATCCAAGCATGTCTCCGGTCTGTCCTGCAGCTCCTCGTACGCTCCTGGAACGGACTCGAACACCTTCCAAGCATCTCCACCCTGGCACACACGAGCGGTGAGCTCCTTAAGCTCACGCAAAGTGAATGACTCGGGCATGCCGAGAGGCTGGACGCGATCGTAGAAGTACGAGAAGAGGTATACGTCCTCCTTCGCAAATGTCTTCTCCAGACTGGGCTGGTGGACACCGTTGAAAGCGCATGGGGCGAGCTTGCACTCTGCCTCCTTCAGGAGCGTCTTCTCGGCCAATGCACGACACTGCGCTGGGCTGCCGACTGACGGACCCGTCATGTTGACGGTGACAGATGCACCAAGTGGGTGTCCCTCGCTCAATGGCACTTTCACGTTCTTGCTCATGCCAATGCCAAAGCAAGGGTTTCGGATCGGCTGGCTCAGAAAGTCTTTCGATGGGCCGTAGTTCTCGTACATGCCTTCCACGACCACGCGATGGAGATGGTCTCGCGCCTCCATCAATCCGTAGCCCAAGTATGAGTGCTGGTAGAGAGTGAAGTCGCGTCCACCAAAGCTCAGCTTGTACTTGTGGTCTCCCTCTTGAAGTTGCTCGGGCATGCCACCTTGTGGTGCTGGGAAGGTGGGCTGGAAGACGATTTGTGTGCTGCCACCGCCGAGATCGAAGACTGCAGCGGTAGGGGTCTTGTCCGGTCCACCAATCTTGCCCAGAAGGTAGTTGGTCGTGATCCACGCGTAGACGCCCTCATCCTTGCCGTCCATGACTTCAACGCCGCCATTGGCCTCGCTAACGACAGGGAAAGGGTATACCGTCTCCAGTCTTGTCCGGACAGCCTTCAAGATTGCATCACTCATCTCTGGTCCCAGCTTCCGCAGCCCAGCGGTCGCCTTAACAGCGACTGGTGTGCAGCCCTTCAGCTTGTCCGGCACGTTCTTCATCGCGACCTCCATCAGCACGTCCAAGCTCTTCGCAGCACCCTCTGCATCTCCCTTGTAGCTGCTCAACCCCGAGCCACCCTCCTTCTTCTCCGTCATCTTGAAGTCCTCATTCTCCAGCTCCGGCGTGGGTCCGCAATTGTTGAACCGGTATACGTGGATTCTGCTACCCGTGCTGCCAGCATCAATCATGAGTGCATATTGGATGAGCGGCTTGTCCTTGGAGTAGCTCTTCGTGCACTTCGCCGTGCCAACGGATGGGTCGCTAGCGACATCGCCGGTGGAGAACGAGCCTACACTCGCATCGCTCGGAAAGATGTAGTACAGCGCCGCAAGCACGAAGAATATCAAGCAGCCGGTCTTGATGTACCGCGCTCGAGTGCCTTGATTCATGAAGGCGTCCTTGACCTTTTCTTGCATGGAGTCAGGTTGATTCCCGTATGAGACGTGGCGGTCGGCTTTTTCGTGTCGGTCTTCGCGTCGAGGCAGGGCAGAGGAGGATCGTCGGCGGGTCTGGGAGGAGAAGGAAACGTAAGACCAAATGTTGGGCCGTTGGTGGGCGTTGGGATTTTTGGAGGACATTAAACGGTGGTTGCTTGGAGCATTGCCTGTCTGAAGGAGCGACTGAGAGGAACGAGAAGGATCTGACGTGCAAATGCAGGAAGAGTTGGTTCGAGAGAAAGTCCCAATGTTCATCCCTTCGTTGAATGTTGCAGACCCCTAAACTCTAAAATAAACGCCACATATCAGCGGCAAAGACTGAGGCGCTAAGCGCGATGTGTGAGGCGGTGCAAAAGAGTGGTTCGGATTCGATGTATGCTCGATGAGGCATTCTATCTCTCTATGCGAACAGACTCGCTACCTCCTTCGCTAGCGGTTCATTCGACTTGACCCGATCAAGAGTCTGCTTGGCCTCCATCACAGAGCACAGATCACTGAGCTCTCCTTTCTCTGGCGAGCAGTACACGAGGTAGCCTAATGAAAGCAGCAATGCCTTTGCAGCATCTGGATTCTCTTCCTCGGCGAGACCTTCCAGCAAAGAGGCCGCAAGTTCGACTTGTTCGCTCTCTGCCAATGCCTCCTGTTCTTCCTCGCGGCGAATCCTGTAGTTTGT
The DNA here is from genome assembly GCA_000223685.2 of Zymoseptoria pseudotritici STIR04_4.3.1. Lineage (NCBI taxonomy): Eukaryota > Fungi > Ascomycota > Dothideomycetes > Mycosphaerellales > Mycosphaerellaceae > Zymoseptoria > Zymoseptoria pseudotritici. Next base: position 57,968 of record AFIR01000946.1, read on the forward strand.
GGTGGCGAGATTGAAGGCCAGCCAAGCAGCTGCCACACGGGTCGTCGGATGTGACGCGTCCAGCAGAGATGATGTGATGAGCTCGATCAGTTGCGATAGAGAGTTGTCGTCGCTCGCCATCAGCTCCTTTACATAGAGATGCGAAGAGAAGGTGTTGCAGGCGAGATGGATGGTGACAAGTCGTAGGTTATGTGGACAGCCATCCAGCTTGTTGACATAATCGATCACTGTTGAGACGACTTTGGCATCTTTCTCCTCGGCGAGGTATCCGCTGGCTCTTGAATCGATCATGGCACACCTGAGCAGATCCACGGCTGCGAAGCGTGCCTCGACAGGTAATGCCAGAAGGTCGGGCTTGAATGACTTTGCTATGCTGGGTAGATCTGGAAGCGGGGCGTCTTTGGGACTCACGGTGCGCTTGTCGATGAATGTGCGTAGCTCGGCGAACGTCTTCTTGGCAGAGGCTTCCCCTAGTTTTGCCATGAGCTTGTCGAGAGGAGGAACCTTGGCAAATGTGGCCGGCTTCATGCTTCCGTATTGGAGAGTTGGCAGGCTGATGGTAAGATGACGATGTGGAGGGAATGTGTGCTGTATGAGTCGTTCCACGTTGGCCTTCAAGAGATTCGGATCCGCTCCCGACCACTCGTCCTGCTTGGCTGCTTTTGAGAAGGTCATGAACGTTGGCGTTGCTCGAATCTGGTATCTGGAGGCCACATCCCGAGCTTGGTTGATGTCAACCTTGACGAAGAGAGCTTGGGGATGTTCACCGGCGAGATTGTCGAACATGGGGTAAGCGAGCTTGCATGGTGCGCATGTCGATGATGTGAAGAAGATGGTTGTGCAAGTATCGGATGCCGTAGCCGTGTGGCTGTCGAGTGTGCTGAGAGAGCTGAGGTTGACGACCTTGCCATAGCGATGCTGTGTTGCGGGTATCGCTGGGGTTGAGGCAGGGGTTCCAGAAGTAGCCGCGCCGTTCGTTGCTGGCGGTGGACGGTTTTGAATCGGGACTTCGGCTTGGGTAACAGAGCGCATGCTCGCCTCTAACGAAGGTTTCAACATTTGTCCGAATGGGGTGTCGAGGACTCGCTTTGGTAGGTTGACGATGTGGCTGGGAATGCCCTTCCCAACAAGGAATAAAGCAAAGTCGTTCGAGAAGTTGTTGCAGTTGTGGGCAAACAAGTCGTAGCTCTCAGCTGTGTAGACCTCCTTCAGGCTTTCCAGATAGTCCAGAATTGTCTCGATCGGAAGTTCGGTCTTTCCCATTGAGATGATCTCCATCGGTCGACCGTGGTGGGTTGAGCCTGCATAGCATGTCTGAACGCCGGCTCCGTAGAAATACTCGATCCCGTCGATCACAACAGCCGTGTGGTAAACTGCATCGATCTGAATTCCGAGAAACTGCTGGGACATTTGCCGTGCCAGGCCTTTTGTGAGATCGTAGACGTAGAGTTGAACTTCCATGGCTGCGGCCTTGGTGTAGACGTAACTTATGCAAGGTCGAGAAGAGTCCAGAGATTGGAACCTGCGACTCTCGTGGTTATTGCGATGAATGTGGATGGATGTAGGCTTCCAAGTGAGTCGTGGTTGTGGCGAGGGCATACTGCGGCAGAATTCATCATTGCGTACTATTGATCATGACCGACGACGATTTCCCTCCTCTTCCTTCCTCTGCCCTCATGTCTTGAACCTCTGGCGCACCGCCGCCATCTGCTACAATCCTCCCGCCATGCTGAAGGCTGCTGCTCATACCCTGCGATGGACTCTGCAACCTGTTTCCCATGTCGCCTCAGCTCGAACAGGCGCCGATCGGATGAGATGTCTAAGGCGGCTTTCATGCCTGTTTTGACATGTCTCTCTCACTCGTGGCAGGCAGGGTCTGCACGGCTGGCAGGGAAAGGTAAGATAGAAACCGCTTGCTTTGACGATCACAACAGTGTCAGATTCGTTCGTTCGGGCACCATGACCCATAAGCAAGAGCATACCCAGAGGATCCGGCATGGCAAAATCCGTGCCCACTGACGACCATACCGCTGGCTGAGGAACCGACAAACGCTGCGAGACCATTCTCGATGCTGGAATCATTGAAAGTCGCGAGGTCATTCCCGACTACCCTGGCCAGTATCGCATGCTTCACGAGCTTCCTACTACTTTTGACCAATAGCGGGACTGGCGAGCGAGTGAGCGGCGAAGCGCAAGTCAAAAGCTTTGCTATGCGTCTCACCTTGCTGCTGTCACTCACCAGAGAGACTGCACGGTGCGTGAGACGCTTGATCCAGACGGGATTGCTGTGTCAAGACGTGAATGGAAATTCACTTCTGTCTCCACCGGCACTCCATCTTTCAGCTAAAGAAGGATTTTTCGGAATCCAAGTGCTCTCAAGCTCCACCCATATGCACCATGCCTTCTACCAGCACCCAAATCTTCGGCCAGATTGCCACCTCCACTGTCGCCCTCGTGCTTTACGGATCTTTGGCAGCTGTTTACCTGTCCAAGCTGACTTTCCTCTTCGTCCTCGAGTTCGCCGGAATCTGGGACCTTGTCTCTCGTCTGTCGACGGAAGACCAAACACTGCCCACCAGAGATGTGATCATCACCGCTCTACCTTCAGCCGCTCGACTCGCGGTACCCGACATCTGCGCCATCTGCCGGGACGACTTCGAAGGGCCGGTCATCCTGCCATGCGGTCATGTCTATTGCCGCGCATGTATCGAGTCGTGGTTTGAGTCGGGGAGGAACACTTGCCCGCTTGACTTCCGCCAGCTGTTCAAGCGTAGCGTCTCGGAGGGAAGCATCTCCACCTTCTACAAAGCTGCAAGATGCGCCGTGCTCGCCACTTCGACAGTAGCATGGTCTTGGACATTTGTCCTCGCTCGCTTCCTGGCCCACGAAGTCGTGGCCAAGATGGAGGTCTGGCGCAACCTGGCGATTTACGCTGGCTGGCAACTCAAAGTGCGCAACGCCATCGGTGCGCTGCTGGGTCTGCTCGTCCCTGGCTGTTGTTTTGCTATTGCACTGTGCCTCTCCTTGCTACTCACTGTCCTCGCCGTCGAGATTTCTCGCGAGATGCGAGCTATCGGTCCAGGGTGGTGGAGACACCTTCACGTGGATGAGGCACAAGCTGCCTGCTATTACATACTCTGGTTTCTCATTCTGCTTGCAATGTGGCTGCTGGAGTCGTTTGTGCAATCGGGAGTTCTTTGGCACGCCTGAGAATATGTCTTCACAGCGAGCGAGGAAAAGGCACTTTTCAGCTTTCAGCACGTTACACCAAGAGAAGCAAGTGGGAAGACGATGCACGCCATACAAAGTCGGGGCAAGAGCTTTCAACGCACCTGTATGGCATTGTAGAGGCTGACCAGACGGAAGTTTGCATCAACTCATTCTAATCATGTTGCAAGAAACTGCTGGCAGCAAGCAAACAGTGCTAGCGCAGAACTCGACTCGACCAAAACTATGGCGCTTCGCTTCATTTCGATCACGCACTTGGAACCCACTCGCGCAAAGCACTCGCAGACACAACCTGACCCTTTGCCCGTGGTTCTTCAAATCCATCTTCGACTGGTCGCACCGCTTACAGAACACATCAATCACCACGCGATCACCGCGCAACCACCACGGCGCTCACCACGTCGCGACATGGCCTCTATCCGTTGCGGCTTCCACAACTTCTACCAGACCATCACGTCCACCACCGCGCACATGCTGCTCGCGATGCTGGCAGTCAGATACCTGCCTGTGCTCGCTTCTTTGTTCCTCTTCCAGACCATTGCGATGTGGGAGCTGGTATCGCGCACGTCGACCACAGCGCGGCAAACGATGCCGACGCTGCCAACGCGAGACTCGTTCATCAGCGCCCTACCTTCCGCCGCCCGCCTCCTCGTGCAGGATGACTGCACTATCTGCAAGGACGATTGCCAAGATCCAGTCATCCTCGCGTGTGGACACATCTTTTGCCGCGCCTGTATCGATCGATGGTTCGACCAAGGCAACAACACCTGTCCGCTGGACTTCCGCGTACTGTTCAAGAAATCCCTGCAAGGAAAGAAGGCAGTCAAGAGGAAGATGCCGCTCATGCTGAAAGTCAAGATATGTCATATGGTCAACAGTGTGGTGTTCTGCATGATCTGCACTCTCCGGGTCGCGCATCTTGTCGCTTTCGGGTCCGTACCAATCGATACCCACTCGACGAAACCACGGGATACAGTCAATCTCCGCCGAGAACCGCAGCTCTACATCATCTTATTTTTAGTCTGGTATGCCGGAGTTCTCATGCTGCGGGGTGTGCTAATATTCTCGGAATGGCTCTTCAGACTGTGCCGACTTCGGTGGCTAAAAGGCCCTGGGTGGTGGAAGGGTTTCGATCATGCAAAGAGAATGCCCAACGTCGTCTTCATTCTGTACTCTGCGGTACCTTTCGGGCTGTGGCTACTCAAGGAAGTGCTGCAAATGAGATCCTCAGCCTACAAAGCGGAGTCTTGAAGCGGAGTCTTGCACAGCTTCATCGCAGGCATTGATGCGCACACACTGAATACAATCACCATGTACTCGGTGCACCACGCTTCGAGCAGGACAAGCACGATTCTGGATGGTGCAGCTACTGCACTGCATGGATGAGAGAGAGGTGGCCGAGGCCGAAACAACATGAAGAGTAAGGTACGTGGCTTTTCGCTCAGAAGTCGCCATGTCTGCGGCATTGATATGGCTTCGGCAATGGTGCAGAAATTATTTTGCAAGATGCGTGACAGAGCACGCTAGGTTGGTGCCTTCCAATGTTTTGCTCCTTCACTTCACTTTCACTTCACTTCACTTCACTTTCAAAATGCGTCATTTAACTTCGCTTGCGCACTTCACTCTCAAATATCATCCCATTCGACGAAGTTCTCCATCTGAGACAACCTCGACCTTCAACAGTACATCAACGTTGCACAGTAATATGCTGGTCAAAGACTCTTCTCACACCTTCTTCTCATGCAAGTCTTAGCTGTCAAAGAAGACAGCAATCGTGCTAGCAAGCACATGTGTAAGCCTTATTAGGCCGTCCTTTCCTTCAGTCTAGTTGGTTTCTTCAGACAACACAATTCAGAGAATCACACTCATAGCCTTTCCCACAGCTTATGAGCATCATCATCGCCATATTTCCCACGCAATGGCCTTCACTCGCTCCACACTCGGTCAACTCGCCTCTTCTAGCACGGCGCATGCGATCATCGGCGCCCTGGCGGCCATGTTTCTCCCGAGACTCCCCTTCTTCTTCGTCCTCCAATTTCTCGGCGTCTACGAAGTGGTGTCCCGCCTGTCATCCGAGATCCCAGCACTTCCATCGATCCGAGCATATCTCAATACCTTGCCATCGCCTGATCGGATATTCACGTCAGAAGAGTGCGCTCACTGCAAGGACAGCTTTGAAGACCCGGTCGTCCTCTCGTGTGGGCATGTCTACTGTCGTGAGTGCATCCACTCATGGATCGCATTCGGGAAGAACTACTGTCCGCTTTGCTCACGCGTGGTGTACTCGTACGGACTTCGAGATGAGCACCGGGTCCCCACACTTACGAAGATTTGTGTATGTGTGTTGGTCAGCACTCTTACTGCCGATCTGATGTTCCCCGTCCTCCTAGTGACTCACCAATCATGGAAGGGCTTCGGATTCTAGGATCTGGTCTATTGCGGTCTATTGCAAACGTTGAATCTCCTGGTCACAATGTACGAGCTGGCCATATTCTGGAGACTCTGGCTCTCACACGGCTCGGGTTGGTGGAGGCATCACTCTCTACTGGCGGGACCAGCAACTCCAATCCTGGTGGGTCTTCACGGGTTTCAAGTGCTGCTTTTCATCGGTCAGCTGCAGTACGAGCTTCTCCGCTAGGCACTTCATCTCTGCCAAAGGTCTCTAGCACTGTTCGATCACGGCACCGCGCATGAACAGCTTGGCACAAGCCTGATCGAGAAGTCAACTTGCGAATGGCACACTGCGCGACGACCCTCACACCTTGATCACTCGCAATTGCAGCACAAAGTTGCTATGACGCCTGCTTGAATGGAAGACGCTGCTCTGATGAAAGACGTCCAAGTGAAGAACAAACGGCACTAGCGCGAAAATATCCGCCTGCATGGGGTCATCGCCCTTCATCCCATTTCGATCGCTATCTTGAATTTGCTTGCGCACAGCAGATTGCGCACAGCAGAACAAACAACCGAAATTCTCTCTACCCTTATGGCAAAGCCGATTGAACAGCTACGATGCTTCTGTTCCAGACCGACCCTCGCGCAACCATCAAGATACTTCATGGCCGGCATTCAATTCATGTCCTGCATTCTTGATCAGATCATGGCCTCCACGACGGCGCACATGGCATTGGGGCTACTGGCAGCAGCGTATTTGCCTCCACTCTCGACTTTCCTCCTCTTTCAAACTATCGGGGTCTGGGAACTAGTGTCGCGCTCATCGACAGCTGTCCAACTACCACCGTCAAGAGACCAACGATCGCCTCCGTCACTCTCAGCTACTCGCACGCCACGGGGTCAATACCTGGGGAGCATGAACTCGGACGATTGTATTGTCTGCAGGAAAAAAAGCAAGGATTATCTCCTCATCTCATGCGGACACATCTGCTGCCGCAGATGCATGCCTCAGTGGTACACCAAACGCCATTGCTGCCGTCCGACTGAGCCACAGGAGCAATCGAAGCACAACGAGCCTCAGCGCGAGAGTGTCCTAATCTTACGGAGAGTCAACACATGCTTCATGATCAGCGCTGTCACCTTGTGGATGGCCTGGATTTTTTTCGAATATTTGCTCCTCACAAGTCACCACCCCAGGTGACATTCGTTGCCGGACGAATTTTCGCATCTGAAGCTGCACCATTGATTACTTTTATCTTTGGCTTAGCAAACCTCGCTGCGATGGTTCTCATGGCCGACATCGCCAAGCTATGCAAAGCTCGCTGGTCAAGACGCCCAGATTGGTGGAGACATCCTGAGCGTGGCCCACGGTCAATGTCCGAGTACTTCATGTTCTATCTGGTCCTCCTGGTGGGACTGTGGACCCTGGAGATATAGATGAGGTACATCAATTCCACCAACGACACAGCGGGATCAACCTCGACATCGTTACAGAAGGCTGGAAGCTGAATACCGGCGTCAATACCTGATTGAAGTATCACAGCTTCGCCGTCTTCAACTCTTTCTTGGCCCTCTCCCTCAATTCCCTCCGCAAGAACTTCCCAATCGCATTCTTCGGGATCTCGGTCAGGAAAACAACACCGCCGCGCAGCTGCTTATACTGCGCAACTCTCGCCTTCACGAAGTCTTTCACTTCCTCCTCAGAGATATCGTTCTTGTCCACAGCAACGACATATGCGCGCGGCAAGTCGGTGGTGGGATCGTTGGGAGCGGGCACACCGACCACGGCGGCTTCTTTGATTTTCGGGTGCGTAAAGAGGATGTTTTCGAGCTCGGCGGGTGCCACTTGGAGGCCTTTGTATTTCAGCAATTCCTGTCGCGAATACGGTCAGCAGGTATCACAAGAGACGGTACGAGCCAATCTTACCTTCTTCCGATCCACAACATAAAATTTCCCATCCCGCATGACACCAATATCACCCGTCAAAAACCAATCCCCATGAAACGACTCTCTCGTCGCCTGCGGATTATCAAAGTACCCATTCGTCACCAACACACTCCTCACAATCAACTCCCCCTCCTGCCCCGGCTCCACATCCTTAAACTCCTCATCCACAATCCTCAAGTCCACCATCGGCAAAATCGGACTAATACTCCCCGTATCATCCGACTCCCCCTTCGGCATCGCCGTAACCGCACCAGTCGTCTCACTCAATCCCCACGTCTGCCCAATAAACAAACTCTTCCCATCCCCTGCCCTTGCATTCGCCGCTTTCTGCAATTCACTATCCATCGGTGCAGCACCCGTGCTCACAGCTTCCACATACTGCAGATGATCCGTAATCTCCTTCGCCTTGGAGATCCGCAGCCAAATCGACGGCACGGTGTAGAAAGCCGTGATCTTGAACGCTTTCAACGCGGCGAGCATTTTACTCCACTCGTATTTCCGCATCCAGATGACTGTCCCGGCGGAGTAGAAGGGAAAGACCATGTATCCGAAGAGTCCGGCGATGTGGCTGATCGGCAGGTGTGCGAGGGTGTTGTATTCGGACGGGGTGTAGGTTCCCTTTTCCATTTCTGCGGCGGCCCATTCCCGGCCGGAGAGGGCCATGAGGTAGGTTTCTGCTACGAGGTTGGCGTGGGAGAGCATGACTCCTTTGGGGAGGCCTATTTTCCCTATCAGCTGACGTTCATTCAGATGGGATTGGTGAGATACAAACCAGTCGTCCCAGAACTCCATAGAATGACAATCAAACTCTCCTTCAACACCTGCGGGTTGAAAATCTTCCTCCACTTCTGCTTGCCTTTACTCACGACATTCACCTCTCCTTCCAGACTTTTCAGTCCCCACTTCCCCTTTTCCGACTCCAATAACAACACATTCCTCAATGGAAGGCCACACTCCTTTGCCGCTTTGGACGCAACATCGACGTGCTCCGCTCCACAAATGATCAGATTACTCTTACCAATCTTGACCTGGCGAGCCAGCTCGGAAACCGTAGAAGAAGGACTGGCAGCAGAGTAGACGCCTCCCGCAGCGATGACGGCGTAAAGAGCGGCAGGGACGAGGATCTGGCCGTGAGTGATGACCGTGACGGTGTCGACATTGGGACCGTTCCAGCCAATGCGGTATTGCGTTCGCAGGCCGTGGGCGATGTTCTCGACTAGAAGCCGGAGTTGGGCTTTGGTGATTTTGTTGGAAGGATCGGCGGCTTCGATGTGCAGGACTGTAGAGTCTTCGGCGACGCTGTGTTCGGAGTCTGGGATGAGCGTTAGTTAGAGAGCATTGATGAAGATTGGAGATGCTGTATACCGAAGAGTAATGTAAGCAGATCAACCGGCGGTATATCCACATGTCGTTTGGTTGGGTGGTGGTAGATACGTTCTGTAGTTGAGGCCGCCATCTTTCTTTTCGTTCTACCACAATGGTCTATATGCCCTTGCTCGAAATCGATGTTTGCAACAATGTCAAGTCGTCTTGCGAAACAGACCAGCGGAACAATTGTTCTTCTCAGATTAAATGCATTCTTCTCCAAGACCTCGGACGTGAGGTCGTAAGCAGAACATCCCCGCACTGGTTGTTGGAGCTGCAGGAGACTGTGGAGACTCAGTCATATTGGGCGTAATTCGTAGTACTCTGTAGCTGGAAGCGAGTCAACGATGTAGTGTAGCAATTGCAGTAGCCATGCCTCCTCAATACCATGCAGAGAGGCCAGGCGACGTCGCAAAAGACCACCTCATCGATCCAACCCATCCAACTCCACCATCCTCCTAACCGCCCTCACAACCTCACTCTCCCCCATCCCCAACCCCGGGTCCTCCAACTTCCTCGCCAACAACTCATCCAACATCATCCTCATCCGACTCACCAACACTCCGATCCTCGCCCAGCCCCTCAATCGCACCCATCCATCCACAAGCAAACCCCTCCCTTGCGGATCGATCGTCACCGGTCCCGAAAACATCAACAAGCTGTACACATTGAACGGCGTCAAGTCCCGGATGAAGACTTTACTCGTCGCCATCTTCGTAAAGTAACTCATGTACACGCTATTCCCGGGGAATGTCTGCGCGCCGAAGAGAGTTGACGAAGGATGTACGAAGACCCGCCCATTTTCCTCGTTGAAGAATTTGATCGTGCGGGCTTCCGGATCGATTTCCACCGCTCCTGAAGACGCTTGGGCGTATTTCTTATCCGGGAACTCGATGCGTGCGAGTTGAGGTTGGAAGGATCCTGCGACGAGGGCGCGGATGAGGACTTCGCTTGTGTTGTGGGCATTGAATTCCGCGGCCGAAGGGTGATGGGCTCGGTAGGAGAGAGGAAGGAAGCCGATTTCTTGGAGGGAGGAGATGTATTGCGTGCGGTTGGTGGAGATGTCCATGAGGGTTTGGTGGTTGAGAAAGTTGTCGTCGCACCAGCGGCGGGTGATGGAGGTGGGTTCGCCGGCGGATCGGCGGGAGGACCATTCTTCAAAGGCGTGGAGGTCGCAGAGGAGATCGCCATTCCCACCGCCGAAGGCTGCGCGGGCGGCTTTGGATTCTTCTCGTTTGGGTTGTGGGCTGACAAAGGGTGATTTGACGGTGAGGATGGCGGCGATTGTTAAGCAGGCTTCCAGACAGCCGAATGCGGCGCCGTAGACCATGAGCTTGCCACAGCGGAGATCAGCCGGGATCATTGAGAGATGCCGACCGAGTGCGGTCAAGTCATCGCTGTCTAGCGCGCCCATTCTCGTCAACAGCTTGAGCGCACCCGCGACAGCAAGAGATTCAGGTGGAGTCAATGCTGAAGCCAAGAAGGCAGGAACATCGCTCACACCCATCGCTCTTACCGATAGACAAAGCTGCTCCAACGGCACACGACGAATCTCCGGATCCGGTCGTTCCGCCATCTTGGTCTCAGCAGACCGAGTGTACAACTTGTAGCACTCACCAGCCCTAACACGTCCAGCACGACCTCTCCGCTGTTTGCACGCCGCTCGAGACGCCCACACTTCCGCGAGCTTGACCATGTTATTAGCAGGGTCGAAGCTAGTCTCCTTGACTCGACCGGTATCGATGACCGCGACGATGTCTTCGATCGTGATGGATGTTTCTGCAACGTTGGTGGCGCAGATGACTTTTCGCATGCCCGAGGGAGCTCGCGGGAAGACTTTTCGTTGCTCGGAGCTTTGGAGGGAGGCGTGAAGGGGGAGGGCGTGGAGGTTAGACATGCTGCGGAGAGCTCGGAGAGTTTGATCGATTTCTGCCACACCGGGGAGGAAAATGAGGATCCCGCCTTCGATTTCTCCGAGACGATGGTCGATGTGTTCGACTGTTCGTGCGATGAGTTCGTAGTTGATTCGTGTGCCGACGGCTCGCAAAGCGTTGCCGATGCTGGGAGCGCCTGATGTAGGAGTCGAAGTGCCAGAGGCGTGGTAGTGAGGATCATTCGGAGCAATCTCTGGCTCTGTCGGATCTTCAGGATCGACAGTGCCAAAACCAGTCATGCGCACGATCTCGTCGAGGTAGATGTCGTGCACTGGATATGTCCGACCTTGAATCTCCACCTTACCCACGGTTGAGCTCGCTCGGAAGTAGTTCTCGAAGGTATTGGCATCAAGCGTAGCACTCATCAACACCAGCTTCAGGTCCTTGCGTTTCTTCAGCACGTCTCTCAGCAACACCAGCAAGAAGTCAGTATCAAGAGAGCGCTCGTGCACCTCATCGATGACAACATGGCTGACGTCCGCCAGACTCCTCACCACGTCATCAGTGCTGCCTCCTGAGGTCTGCAGCCTTCGAAGCAAAACACCAGTGGTGACGAAGGTGATCTTGGTCACACCTTGTCTCTGCTTTGACTCGCCTCGAATAGCAAAACCAACTTCTTCTCCAACTCTGCCACACCGCTCATCAGCCACACGATCAGCCAGACCGAGAGCCGAGATTCGGCGTGGTTGAGTACATATCAGATTTGCCTGCTCGCCGAAGCCACGTTCGAGGAGGTCGTCAAGAATGAATTGCACGGACTGTGTCGACTTTCCGGAACCCGTCTCTCCGGAGATGATAGTGACTTGGTTATCGTTGACCGAGCGAATGATAGCGTCCTGCAATTTCCAAGCCGGTAAGCCTTGTCGACCTTTCATCATTCGTTGCTGGTCGGAAGTCGATTGTCGCGATCTCCGAGCATCTAGCAGACGCTGGCTGACACCACTTTGAGAGTTCCAAGAGATGGGATGAGGCTGTCTTCTTTGTTTCTTCGCTCGCGGCGGACGAGCGAGCTCGGTGGTGGAAGCAGCTGTTGCACTGGCGACTTCGCTGAGCTTGCCAGGATTCTCGATGACTCGCGGTATATTCTGTTCCAGCCAGTCGATGATGCTGAACAGCATTTGCTCGCCGCTATATTCTTCCTTTGCGACGATAAGTACTTGCTTGAGAAGACTGAGCTTCACGTATGCTGGGAGATCGGCGTCCACTGAAAGGATCGGCAGTGTTGACGGGTAGCCATCGCTCGGAGGGCGAGCGCGGAGCACGATCGGTTGTTTCGACGGTGTCTGCAACTCCAGTGTGATTGTGCATAATCTGTCGTGGTTGGTGTAACGATCGCCGAAAATGGCCTCGAGCGTCGCTTGCTCTTCGTCCCATACCTCGTACAACCCAGGAGAGCTTGCCGAAGGCATATCCTCTTGTTCCAAAAGTCTTGCCTGCAGGATCTCTGCCGTCCGTGCTTCGTCGCCATTGCAAGAGTCGAGAACGTCCGCGCAGAGCTCGGCGGAGTATCCAGCAGCAGAAAGTCGTTTCAGCCTTCCCTCTCGCTTCATGTCACCACTGGCCAGACTCACACCTGCGAGGTAGTTGTCCGGCAATGTCCACTTCGGTAGGTCGTCCTCCGGCACATGGATGAGCAGCCAGTCTAAGCATTCCTCTCGATCCTTGCAATTCTCACTGGCCTCTTCAGCGTGACTTCTACGAAAGCCAATATTCGACAAATCGTCCACAATGGCCTTGCGTTGTACAGCAGTCAAGATCACCCCATGCGGATTCCACGCTCCTCCTTGCCGGATCAATCGTTCAACCTCTCTTCTTGTCCTCAATCCCATCTCAACCTTTGGCACTCGCATCCATCCTTTCAAGACATGCTTGCTCTGCACTTGCCCGTCCAGGCTCACCACCTCCAACTTCTTATCCTCAACCTTCTGCTTCGCCTTGTCGACCTTCGCCTTCTCCTTCGCAACCATCGCCTCATCATGCTTCTTCTTCGCCAGAAACGGATCCGCCTCATACAGATATCCCTGCCCGCTCGCCGTCGCCTCGCTCTTCAAGTCCTGAAAGTCTCCCTTCCACAAATCTCGATATTTCGGCGGCAGCATCATGTGTATATTCTTCATATTGCTGACTCGAAACAGAGCATACGCCGCAGCGAAATGTCGCGCCTCGATCGCGGTCTCCTGTGTCCCTCGCTCTTTATTGTAGTCTATTGGCGGCATGATCGGTGGGAGAATGGTCAAGGCATGGGTTTTGGGATCCTTCTTCTTGATGATCACGCCTCCGGTGAAGCCTTGGCCGTTGCGGTGGACTGTGTATTCGACTCTTTCCCATCTTTGCTTTTGGCAATGCTCGTTGAAGAGGGTCATGGGTAGTTTGCCCGTCCATGATGGGCCTCCGATGAGGATCTTGGGATCTGGTTTCTTCTCCTCGGGTTTCGTCTCTTCTGTAGCTGCACCATTCGTACCAGCAGCGGCAGATTTTGCCTTACTCCCGCTCGCTTGCTGCTCCTCTGTATTCGCCGGTTTCGGTTTCTTGGGTTTCTCGTTGCCAAAAACAATGTAGCTCGTATCTTCCTCGTTCAATGCGGCGGCGGAGGCGGGAGTCTTCTTTTTGTTGCCGGCTCGTGGCGCATGCGGTTTATTGACCATGTCCGCAGGGCCGTGGATGTCGTTGAGACGAAGGAGATGTCGGTGTACATTTTTTGAGATTGGAAGATGGGATTTCTGGAAGACGTGGGGCAAGACGCGCACATGAAAGTGAACGTGAAAGTCATCATTGGGTCCGTGCTGGGGGTACATATATACCTCTCTCTCTCTCTCTCTCCCTTTCTCTCCTCTTTCTTTCTCTTTTCTCCATTTCACAGTTCGTGCCAGGTGCAGTCCGTGCCAGGTGGCCGCAACAGCAGTTCCGGCCTGTTGTTGCGACCGCGACAGCGAATTGCCAAGCGTCGCTCGATTTGGACGGCACGTGATACACGGGTAGATACCTTCTTCAGGGGTACGGTTGATTTTGCTTGTTGTCTCCTGCTGAACAGCTCTAGTCTGGCTGCCGACCTAGGCCTCTGCCTTTCTTCCCCTGAGACCATCTTACCTTACTGCTACATGTTCCTAATCGCTCTAGCGAGGCAAAACTAACCAGCTCTAACCTCCTAACCCACTCCTCCTCGAGCTCACCGCCTACCGCTCATCCCTGCGCATGTTCAAACACATCGACGTTCTGTCTCACCCAGCGAGAGCAGTCTTATGCCACGACTGGCCCATTTGCTCCAACATCAGGCCGAGGTTTGCCCTCCGAAGAGTCGCTAGTTTCAGTACTCATACTGGACATTATGGTTCTGTGAAGACGGATGTTGGTCATGTTCCTTGTAAAGAGACACCAAGGTCCATGTACGATTCGACGGGTGTCACATACCGGAGTGGGATCATCTTGAGGCATGCGATTCTCCACGAATAAGAAGGGTCATCATCCATGGGAGACCTCCAGGTTTGTCTAAGACTGACCTTACCGAACAGCTGCACAACCTGGCCTGTAGAACTCTTGGTCCATGCGCCGAGACAACGCTACCTCCTAGGATGCTAGAACAGGTCTCGGCAGAATTGTGGCAGGTTCGATACCAGGTAAGTTCTCTGCTTTCACCAGGTAGAGGCGGTCTAGATTCGTCTGGGGTACTTTTACACTGACCTTGATGGATGAATCTAGATGCAGTCGAACGCTGAATGTCCAGACAATCTCGAGGTAGGCATCGCAAAGTTCAAGACATACGAGGATGATATCAACTGAGACCGAAGTTCCTACGAAGAGCTGCCCTTCAACAATGCCCTCTTCACCGACATCTTGAATGTCAGTCCCTCGAATGAGTGATTTTATGCTACTAGGGCAACACGGCATGTCGTCGGGGAACATGGCAGACGTGTAACCCGCAGAGTACATGTATCCCCATTTCGCCATCACCATTGCCCACGACAGAACAACCCAACTTCTCCAACATCGTTCCAACACTCTCAACACTGTTCCAACGCTCTCGACACCGCCTCAGCACTCTCGACACCGTACCGCGCCTCGAACAAGATGAAGCTCCACATCACCGGCATGGCTCTTGGTCTTCTTGCATCCCTCGCTCAGGGATGGGTCACACATACGCACATCTGCGCCAACTCAAATGTGATATTCTACTCGGCAGCCGACTGTCACAATGCGGGCCTGCTTGGTATCTGCGTAAGTACAGTCTCCGCCGGGCCACGTCGTCTCGTCTCCGCCTCGCTGTATACTAACTTGGCCATAGGCTATTGGCACACCATCGACCGCGGACCTCACTTGTGATGACTACCCGGACTATCAGTACCCGGCCTTCCCCAACGAGTGGCATTTCCATCACTGGTCGGACAGCGGCGTCGAATGCTACGTGCCAGGCTTCGACAGGCGTGTGGGAACCGGTCATATCGCTTGTGTCTTCCCACCTGACAGCGCGTGAGGCGTTCGGAACTTGGCGAGATAGCAGTGATAGGTCGTCTGTGGCCTCGGACTCACTCGCAATGTTACTTTCGATCAGATTTCGTGGAACGGGAAATTTGCAGAGGCCGTCGTCCACTTGGCTACAGCCTTCAGATGTTTCTTGAGCACTTTGTGGACCGTAAAGGTAGAACGGACTGGAAATCTGATCCAGGTTTTCATGTACACAGCAGTGCTTCGCTAGATGTATAGGATACGATCAAGACGCGCACATAAAAGTGCACGTGAAAGTCTAGCTCCTTCTCACCGCTCGTGAATACCAAAGTGTGTGCCTACGGTATATATTAAGGCTCAATTCAGGGACCACAGCTTTGTTGGGCAGGCTGGTGCTTGCCACCACGCCGACTTCAGTACCTATATATATCTCCCTTTCTCCCATCTTCCTTCATCTTTTCTCCACTTCATAATCCACGCCAGGAAGTCTAAATGTCGTTGATAATTGTTGAGATGCCGCCCGCGCAGAAAACGACTCGAGAGTACACTTTCGACGTCGTTCATGTCCGCATGAACATTTCTCCGCATCCACCTTTCCCTCGGGTCAAATGCCAGCGACATACATGCACATGACGACCCACAGTCTCACGCATTCATAAGTCGTCTCCTGAGCCATCCCCACGGTCAGCCTCATCATCTCTCATCATACACCACCCGCCCGACCAAGCACCTCAACCAAAATGCTCATCGCCTCCATCGAATACTTCCGCCTCCCACCCCGCTGGCTCTTCGTCAAAATCACCGACTCCTTAGGCAACACCGGCTGGGGCGAAGCCAGTCTCGAAGGCCACACAGAAGCCGTCGAAGGCTGTCTCGATGCCTTCCGCGCCCGCTTCCTCGGTCTCGAAGCCGACGACATCGAACATATCTGGCAGCTCGGGTATCGCGGAGGTTTCTACCGCAGCGGACCAGTCCTCATGTCCGCTTTATCGGGCATTGATATCGCGTTGTGGGACTTGAAAGCGCGGAAATTGGGTGTGCCGGTTTATGAGTTGCTAGGAGGCAAGGTGAGGACGGAATTGAAGGTTTATGCGTGGATTGGAGGTGATCGGCCGGCGGATGTGGAAGTTATGGCGAAGGGACGGGTGGAGCAGGGGTTTATGGCGGTGAAGATGAATGCGACGGAGGATCTGGGGTGGTTGGATTCACCGGGAAAGTTGGACGCTGCGGTGGAGAGGGTGAGGACGGTGAAAGGGTTGGGACTGGATGTGGGTGTAGATTTTCATGGTCGGGTGCATAAGCCGATGGCGAAGCAACTGGCGAAGTTGTTGGAGGCGGAGAGGGTGATGTTTATTGAGGAGCCGTTGTTGAGTGAGAATGTCGAGGGGATTCAAGAGTTGGCGAGGTTGGTCAGTACGCCTATCGCGCTGGGTGAGAGATTGCACAGTCGGTGGGATGTCAAGCCGTTCTTGGAGGGGAGGTGTGTTGACATCCTGCAGCCGGATATATGTCATTGTGGAGGCATATCCGAGATACTGCGAATCGCTCGCATGGCGGAGGCGTATGATGTTGCTCTAGCTCCGCATTGCCCGCTAGGACCCATCGCGATGGCTGCAAGTGTACAAGTCGATGCGGTTTGCAGCAACTTTGCCATTCAGGAGATGCCGCTGGGGATCCACTACAATGTGGGCGGAGCAGACTTGCTGAGCTATACGAAGAATCCGGAGATCTGGGATGTGAAGGATGGGATGATCAAGTTGCCCACAGGTCCCGGACTGGGCATTGAGATCGATGAGGATGCTGTTCGTGCTGCTTCGATTGATACAGAGGCGTGGAGATCGCCGATCTTTTATGGGCCTGGAGGCGAGATCCGAGAGTGGTAGAGAGAAGCCCATGTCGCTGGTATGGCAACGTAGGAGGAGGCTCCTAAGTCAGACCCAGAGATCGTTCAAGATGGAGGAAATTGTCCATGGCCGCCAAAGGGTCTCCATTTCCGCGGTGGAATTCTACGACGCATGAAGTATGACAAAGCCTGCATGCATATTACTTCATCAACACACTGACGTACACACGTCTATACACTATATCGACGCCGCAGTCTCTCGACGAAGCTTATCTATCCTCTCAAACGATCCTCACCATTACACCGAAAGAATCTCCCTCTTCACATTCTCAAGGAGCTATCAATGGGCCGACTCTTGAAACCTTCTGTACCAAGCATCAAATCACTTCCCAATTCGCATCGATCAGTCGGAACCCCCACGCCAGATCCTTCAAGTCCCTCAGCGTGAACCCACAAAAGCCCGGCCTCTTCACAATCTCCCAAGCCGTAGCACGCACTGGACGAGCGATCCTCCTTATCCAATCTCCCTGGAAGGTGGCATTATTGACTCCCAACGGGCCGACCTTGGAGACTCGCAGGCTCGAGATTGTATCCCATTTGAACGTAACCGAAGCATCGTAGTGGAAGCGTCGACCAGGATAGTCTGTCTTGGATTCGGAATCGTGCACTTCCGCGTCGAAAGCCGACTCCATTACGCGGGACATGTCGAATGATCTCACTTCGATATGGTAAAACACAGGCTCCCTGACACCGTTTGAGGCGTCGAGATTACGCTTCACTTCGCGGTGGAGGTGGATTTTACCAGCGGGTAGGTCGTAGTCGTTTGCCCATTCCCACGTGGCTTCTTGGCTGGCTATACAGTGCACTGTCGAGGCAATTTCATCGTACTGGAAGTTCGATCGGACAATGACAATGAGCTTGGCGAGTTTGAGGTACTCGGGGAGTATCTCCGCGCGCAGCATCGGGTAAGCTTTTGCAAGAGGTGGCTCGACGAAGTAAGCGATGTGTTGTTCGTCATCATGAAAGAGCATTTCGTATATTGTCGATCTTAGCTCAGGAGGGAGGTCAGGGAAGGTCGTTGATGGGTTCTCTTTGTACGGCGGGTAGCCCACGAGCCATGGAAATGTTATTGGCGGTAGTGGCGGGACGGGGTCTTCTGATTCTTCCGACTCATCGGGATAGTCCGAGTCGTCGGAGTCATCTTCGGCGTCTTCTTGGTCGAGTTCGTCTGAGCTGCTGGAGCCATCGGAGGAGTCGTCCGAGCTGCTTCGATACCCTGCTATCTTGCCCGAACTCCTCAAACCACGTCTTGTGCCTTTACGGGGAGGCGGCAGTCGTCCCTTAACTGAGATTGGTGGTTGAGGAACTGGCCTGGAGATTTTGGTCTTCCCCTTCCCGATACTGCCCAGGGTTTGGATGGTTCTCGCCATATTGGATAGATGATTGCTCGACGAGAAGTAAGTGGCGAGACCAAGATAGGTAGATATAAATCCATGTACGATCAGCGGAGAGATCGAGACTCCGAAAGCAATATGTTCCATTCTCCGGAAACGTCAGCGTCAAAGAAATTTCATTCACTTCAAACAAAGCCTATCAGTCGTGCCATCCACAAGCGGCTGACTACGCTACCTTGTAGCATTGCGGGAATGTGTGAGCACTACAGTGGCAAGGAATCGTCAGCTCAAGATCATGAGATGCAGCGTATTCCAATTGATCTTGACTTCGCGGACATGCCTTCCAGCAGGAGAAAGCTGCAATCGATTTCCATGCTCAGCGGTGAACAAAGACACTTCGGTCGTCGACTGTATAGCTAAGAGAGCCTCCAACTCCCTTTGTTCCTCCGTGTAAAGCGGTACGATGTGCAGATATCCACAGTGCAATGCAAAGGAAGAACGATTTCCTGCTCAAAGTCTCCATCAATTCATCCTCATGCGTAGTAGTCTCCACTTGCACAGTGAAAAATGCAGCCACACATACCTCATGACCGTACACAAATGCCTCCATCCACAAACGCCGTGGTACATCGCCATGCACATCCCAAATTCCCATGCCAAAAAAAAGGAACAACGCCCTCAATGACCACCCACCCATCCATCTACTTCTCAATCCTCAAATCCCTCAATGCCTCCCCCGCCCAATCATCCCCTCCCTTTTCCCCTCCAATCCCCTCTTCACTACCACTACCACTACTACTATCCCTCCTCCCCGCATTCGCCACTCTCAACCCCCCACCCAGCGGTCGAGGCATCTCCACCGGACTCTCAGTATCATACCCCGCATCCCCCCCAGAAGGATACTCCGGATACCCATGCCGGAACGCATCCTCACCCTTCCCATAACTATCCGGCGTGGGAAGATCCAATTCATCGCCCAGTCCCCAGTTCGGTCCACTAGGCGGCGCACCCCTCCCATCGCCCTCCCCCGACGTCGCCAACGAAAAGTCCACAGGCGAGTACTCCAGCGTGGTATTCAACGCCAACGGCCTCGGCGTCTCCCCCGTCGGCGTGACCACATCATCTCCTCGACCCATCACCGCCGGATGCGTCTGCAACATGAGATGATCCTCCGGCATAGGCGGTGGCATCAACCCTCCCTCCTCAGGCCGACCCAACTCCTGCGCGCTCTCCATCTGCCTCAAACTCGACCCATTATGCACAGAGCTACTCCCATTCGTCGCAGGACCACTATGTCTCCTCACCAACGCCGCCTCTTCAGGAACAGCAGTCCCCACACTCCCCTCCGCATCCGGATCGCGGATCGAGAATTGCGCAATGGTCCTCATCTTGCGACTCACCCAACTCGCCAGAATTTTCCCCCTCTGTTTCTCCCCTAGTCGACTCCTCGGAAAATCCCCCAGCGCGACAAACGCCACGATATCCAACACGAGTTGATGCTCATTCAACACCGTGTTTACAATAATCGGCACCAGACTCGCCAGGAACGCGCGCGTCCTCACCTCCGCGATGAGAACCAACAGACTCCCCGCTTGAAAAATCGCACACCCTCCACGGACCAACGCGCGATGACACCGTTCCACACTCGCTTCCACATCCATCGGGAAATGCTGCAGGCCATTCACCTCAAACGTCTCGCCAATACTCCCCAGGACGAACAACACCTGCATCTCCACCATATTCCCACCGGGTCCAATCGGTCGACTGACACTATGCAAAAACCCCAAGTCTCCCGTGCGAACATACCTCACCCCGGGGTCTCCATCCACCGTCCGTCCATTGAACCGCTCCGCATCAAACGCATCTTTCGTGCCGTAGAACGAATGAGCATTCGCTTCCGACTGCACCCATATCTCCCCATACTCGCCGACAAGACATAGACGATTCGTCTCCGGGTTGACGATACTAATCTGCGTGCTGACGGGCACCATCCCGCTATCCTGCACCAGCAACGCGAATTGTTCCTGGTCCGGGTCGACGGGCACCACCAATCCTCGGCGGAGAGATGCAGGGTCGAGGTAGAGCTCGATCGGTTCGATGCACATATAACTCCGGCTCGCGACCATGGGATTCAGTACATGCGAGTAAATCGTGTTGATGGCCGTCTTGTCGAGCGCAGAATGTGCGAATGCCAGCCTGACGCGGTTGTACACATCTGCTTTCGGGCGCTGCTCCGTCGCGATCATCAAATTCTTCAACTCATGTAAATGCAGTCCCTTTCCAGCAGAGTGCGCAATCGCGTGATCCAGCATTTGCGACGTCGCATACGTATCCTTGATCTTATACCTCGCCAGCGTCTGGAAGAGAATATTCGGATTCCCCGCAAAGTCCACCGGACTGACGAGGTACGTCGGCGTCGCGAGAAACACCCCCATGAGACAGGTATGCAAGAACCCCAGTCCCATCGTACTCCTCACACACCCCAACACCGGCCGGGTCGACGTCATCTGACACGTCTCCTTCTGCACCTTACACAGCGCCATCAATGTATTATGCCCCAATTGGACGGCAATGCGTCTCTGATCCGGCGTCCAGTAGGTCCAAATCACAACGGGATATCCCGCTCCGATCCAAGCGGGTCGAATCGTCAGTCCCAAGTCTCGACATCCGTGGGATTGTTTCGGCGGTTTACTCGTGTTGAATGTCGGCGGGAGATTCACCTTTAGAATCAACGCCGATTGCTTCAAATGCTGACTGACGACCTTTTGCTTCAACAGCGCGTCCACGTCGGCATTCACGCAGATGGCTTTGATGCGAAAGTCGGCGATCATATGCAGTAATGCCGGGGCGTCCTCATTCAGTCGATTCGAGTCGATCGGCGCCATCGGCACCGCCACGGCTCCCAGACATATCGCCGCGTGGACGGCGTAGACGAAATCTTCCGAGTGGGTGTACATCAACAAGAGATGATCGCCCGGCTGGACTTTGACCTTTGTTTTGAGGTACATCGCCACGCCCGCGACTTTCTGGTCGAATTTCTTCCAATTCACACCTTTCCCTTCCCTTCCTCGTCCATCAATCGTGCAGTACGCCAGTTCCTCCGCTTGACGTGTGACCCGCCACTGCATCAGATCGTGAATATTGCTGAACTGATTCAGCGGCGTGCTGGTGCGGTCGTCAATCACCACCTCCCTGTGATCAACCCCGGAGTACTGTTTATCCGAGTGCATGGCCAACATATCCTGCCTGACCTGACTCGCCATCGGAGACCAGATCCCTCCCGCCGGATCATCCCCCAGCGGTAAATTCTGCACCGCCCTCTCCACCCCGAATTTGACATGCACACAGGGTAAATTCCCATTATCGAATTCTTTCCGACAGAGCATATTCCCAATATCCCTCCTCCCATTCTTAATCACCCGCGGGAGCGTATTCGGCGCCGTCATCATCACGCAGTACACCCGCAGATGATGTTCCTGATACAACACCTCCATGACCCGTTCACTCAACGAGTCGAGGAAAGGAATATCCAGCTGCCGGGGCGGACCACCGGGATTCGTCGGCGCCGTGCTCGCCGCTTGCGTCTCGATCAGGATGATGGGTAGATACTCTCCGTTGACGTGCGCGTCGAAAGCGGAGCAGTCGTAAATCTTCGGCACCGTCTTCATCACGCTCGCGACGAGGTGTTGGACGAAGAAATATCGATGTTCGACTTCGTGCGCGCCGTGTTCCACCCATTCCACTCTCTGTCGTATCCGGTCTTCGTACAGTCCCAGGACGAATACTTTGCCTTCAATCACGCATCCCAAGAGTCCCGTGCGGAGGAATTCCGGTTCGACCAATACCGGCGTAGGACTCCCTTCCACGAATCGATACGGCCGCGCGTGAAAAATCGTCTCGGTATGTTTCGGCAGCGCCCAGAAACCACCGCTCAGACTGGGTGAGTCGACCCAGATCTCGCCCACTGTGAAGGGAGCACACAGTAAATTCGTCTCCGGATCCACGAGCGCCAGTGTGGCATCCGGAATGGGATATCCAAACGCACCCGCCCTCACCGTGCCAGGTTCATTGGCTCTCTTCACCGCCTCCTCTCCCATCGCGATGATAACCACCTCATTCGTCTTCAAACTCTCCTTGTCCAGCAGGACTTCACTCAACTCTGTCCTGCCGCGTTTGTTCTGCGACGACGCAACCGCCTTCCGTCCTTTTCCCGAATGTGTGCTGTCGAGCAGACTGGTGTAATTATTCGCCGTGCTCGGACTTTCGGGGACATTGTCGTCGCTGTCCCCTTCGACATCCTCCTCTTCCCTCATCAGTGTGAGATCACAACCCATCCTCTCTTCCCCTCCCAGCCAGTCTCGGACGGAAATGATCATCCCGCCATGTTCCGGCAACGCCAACATCGGCGCGACCAATTCCCTCGCGCGCGGATTCCTCATCGGTTTCAACCATCGATCCGCCAAAATGTCGTGAAACTCCGCGTCGACCGTCAGACTGTCAATCAGACAAATCTTGACCGACGAGAAATTCGGCTCCATATTCTTCTTGAAATTCCGCGTCGCCATGGGGTCCTGCTGGTAATTATACGCCGCTCTTTTCAGTCCAGGATAATCCGCCACCATGATCGTCGCGCGATACTTGCTGATCAAATGAGCGTACAGTCCAGGCGTATCGACCGTCTTACTCTCAAAGCACACCGTCGTATGTCCACCATACACACCCAACAGTACGCCCAAAATAAGTCCACAGCTCTCCCTCGGGTCGAGATAACTCATAATCGTCTCATGTCTCCCCGGTCGATTGACAATATAACTCCCATCCGTCGACCTCAGTGTGCTCGAAAAGGTATCCACATCCTTCGCCGAAGTCGTCGGAATCGTCGCCACCATGGCCGATAAACACGCCATCTGATGCATAATCGTGCGATGCGACAGCACCACTCCCCTCAAATCTCCAGTGGGCGCTCTCGAGAACTCAATATACGCCAGATCCGGAACCTGCAAGGGTGCATCTCCATCCTTCTTCTTGGGATGGTAGGACCCGAACTCGTTCGTTTTCCACCACTCCACGCCCGTCGGCCACTTCAATTTCTGGTTTGAAATGTCCCGCGAGAAAGCTTTGAGGTTGTTATCCGTCGTGAGGGCGAGGTGACTTTGTGTCGTCGTCAGGAGGAGAGATAATTTCTGGTAGTCGTTGACGTTGTTGATCGGCACGGCGACCACGCCTGCGATGAAGCATCCCATCAACGCGATGGCGAATTCGATGACTTCCGTGTCGCGGTACACGAGAGCCACGCGATCGCCGCGGTAGAGATTCGACTTGTCTCGGATGACTTGGGCGACTTTCTCCGCGCGGGAAGTGAATTTATCCCAGGTGATGCTTGCTGTTTCTTTGCCCTTGGAGTCCAGGACCCAGTACGCTGGTTGGCGGGCTTGCATTTTTCCTCGATGTCGTAGCACTGCTCCAATATTATCGAATTTCGACATGGGAATACTGCTGTTATGCGGATCGTGCACGGCAAAGGGCACATCTCTCGGCTCCAGTGGTAATTGATGAACATGCGCACTCGGTAAATCATCCCTCATCAACGGCGGAGGGATCATCGCCGTGGGAGAAAAGGCTTCGCCCATGCTATACCTCTGCGGCCCACCATAACTCTCCCTCGGCCTTTGATCCGCAAGTTGCTGTCCCGCGAAATCCGAAAAGTAACCCTGTTGAGAATCCAGCATCGTGCTCATCCTGCTCCCTGCCTCACTACCTCCCCATCCTCCTCCTCCTCCGGGCGTCTTCGCATCCGGGTTGAAAGCGTAATCATCCCTCACCATCGAACTGTACCGACTGTGATTACTCCCCGGCCGATTCCCTTGCGGAGCAGGTTGCAGCATACTAAACGAACTCTGCCGTTGCGACTGCTGTTGTTGCTGAGCGAATTGCTGTGAAGGCTGTGCCCTCGGCGGCGGCACCATGCCCAACTGCTGCTCTTGAAACCTTTGAACCTGGCTCGGCGGCTCGAACCCCTCCCCTCCTCGTCCATCATATTGTAACCCATCTCCTCCCGTCGAGTAATCCTGCATAAACGGTCCAGCTGGAATAACACTCCCCCGACTCGTCTGTCTCGAATGTCCCCCTCCTTGTAACAATTGTGCCTGCGCCTGTGCATGGCTAAGCATACTCCCCGTTCTGCCATCCTGCACCTGTGGCTGTCCCTGTGGCTGTCCCTCATTCACCCCGCCCGGTAAAAATGCCGCCAAAATCATCGCCCGCCTCTTCTCGTATCCTTTCCGCGTGATGTCGCCTTCTTCGAGGTCGATGTCCAGCTGGCGCAGTTGCGCGGAGAGTTCGGGGGGAAGTTGGTGGTCTGCCATTGTGGGGGCATCAGGGGAGCAGATGGGAGGGTGGTACGGATATGTCCGCGTGCGGCGCTCTGTGCTGGGTGAGGGGTCGTTGTTGTGTGTTTCCTTCGTGATGAGGTGGTTGTTCGAACTCGAGATGGGGCTTGGCGGGGTTTCTGGCGGGTTTGCTGCTTGCTGCTGGGGGTATGACGCCAGTCGTGGATGGAGAATGTAGAGGACGCAGTGCGATGCAATGCACTTGTGCAGAAGCAATCAGCCCAGTCAGCGGCTCGATCAATTTGATCAAGCGGCACGACCACGTGAGTGTGTGAAAGTGAAAGTGAAGGTCAATGTCCTTCGGTATCGGGTCAATGCACAAAGCAAAAGCTGAAGTGAGGCGCTCCCGGTCCGAACCTCGTCACCGACGGGACGCAAGGGGATGCCGGTTCGGTCCCAGAAACGGTGAACCCTCAAGATTCCTCAGGCCTACCTAAAACCTCCGACCAAACACGAGGGTCTACCTTATTGCTATATTTATCCTCTCCTACTCGGACACTATACTGCTGTACTGCTGTGACATTTGAATGGCAAACGTTGTGATACTCAGATAGAACTAAAGAGAAGCACGCGGGGCAGATACATTTCACGGTGGTGGACACGATAAGACTGGATGAAAGCTTGATGAGTGTAAAAGGGCATATCTTTTCCTTTCAATTCTGTCCAATACTACTGGACATCTGCTGTTTAAGAGCTTTCTCTCGCTCACTTGCTCGCTGCTCACTTGCTCGTCTGCTTATCAACTCGCTCTGTCGTATGCAACTGTTACTCTGCCATGCAACTTTCCCAAACTGTGGTATCTCCTCTCTAGCCCTCCACTCCATCTCCAAGTGAATCCAAAAATGCTCGCTCAAGCGCAACAAAATCAACAAAAAGAAAAATCCACCTCCCTCTCGTCCACCTCAATACGTATAAGCCTCCTCCACAAAATCCAACTGCACCTCCCTCACCACACTCCGACACGCCGCCCTCACGTTATCCGCAAACGCTCCCGGTCCACAAACCGTCACGCCCATCGCTCCAATCCTCTCGGGAACCTCCCTTTTCAAAATCGTCGTGGGATTACACCGTCCGGGAAACATCTGCACGCTTCCCGTGGAGCTGACAACTTCTCCTCGATGCCGTGGTTTCGTGACGAAGAGTTGGATGCGGAGGACTTCGCGGCGGCATTCCATGCGGAGAATCGTGTCCATCCAGGCGCGGACCCATTCGAGGGATTCCGTCGTGGGAACTGACCA
Organism: Zymoseptoria pseudotritici STIR04_4.3.1; assembly: GCA_000223685.2. NCBI lineage: Eukaryota > Fungi > Ascomycota > Dothideomycetes > Mycosphaerellales > Mycosphaerellaceae > Zymoseptoria > Zymoseptoria pseudotritici. The sequence continues at coordinate 84,141 of AFIR01000946.1, forward strand.
TACGAGGAGGATTTTCCGTGTGGATGTCGTGCCGGCTTGGTATTGCAGAAGCAGATGCCGGATGTAGCCGATGCAGTGGGTGATTCCCACACCGCCGGCGAAGAGGATGACGGTGCCGTAGGAGGAGAGGGATTCGTGCCCGCCGTATGGGCCCTCGATGGCGCCCCAGGTTGTGAAGCTGCGGGTGGGAGAGGCGGCGACGCGGTTGTACATGTGGCGAGTCATGCCGGTGCGGGCGCGGATGACGAGGGAGAGAGAGGTGACATTTGCGTCGCGGGGGAGGGTGAGGTCGGGAGTGGTATGGTCGTGATTTGAGGAGGCGTGAGATGTCGTTTGGGTGAGAGTCGTGGTCGGGGCGAGTTTTGGGAGTTTGTGGATGGAGGAGGTGGGAGATTCCACGATTGGGGACATGTAGTTGGAGGAGCGGACGGGTTGGGCGAATACAGAGGTTCGAGGAGCGGCGACGGAGTTTCGCAGAGGGGATGCGAAGACGGAGGATCGTGCGCCAAAGTGGCTGTTTCGTTGCGCGGCGGCCGGGTCGAAGATGCCTGTTGAGGAAGCGGGCATCTTGTCAAATTTCTCCATTTCAATCTCCATTGGTGCTCCTTGGGAGCGGTTCTCCGCCCATGCAATGGAGAAAGGATGGCTGGACCACAATGCAAGCGTGGGAATATACGCATGCACATGACATCCAGGCCTCCACTTCCACGGTCTTGACAACTCGAATGTCACCCTGCAGGCGTCATTCGGTAGCCATTCCACCGTCACTTTGGTCAGTCCTCGCTTGCGGCTCGCATTGTGGTAGAGAATCCTGCTTATCCTCCACACCACCTCCGCAGCCCACAATGCCAGACTCAACTGCACATACGGCAGCATCGGAAGATTCGCCAGGTCCAAATGGAGGTACACCGCAATAATCGACACCAACACCATCAGTCGATGTGAGTTGATGAACGTCTCATACGCGGCATGCCTCAACGGTCCAAACGCCGACAATGCCATGAAAGTGAATATTCCCGTGCCGACCATCCCCCAGGTGTAGCTCATGCTGGTGGACAGCGAGATGGAAATCTGATCGTATCCTCCCGCCTTGACCGCATTCACCGCCCACATGATGGTGTGGATGATGCTCTCAAACACCATGATCCTGGCGCACCATCGATGGAGGAGGTTGAATGTATCGTAGGAGATCTTGAGAATTGGTATTAATGGGTTGTTCCTCAATGCGAAGAGGACCGTCGGGATGAGATTGAGCGCAGCCAATACTCCAGTTCGTCCGCGCAGCTCGGCAATAACTTCATAATCCGGCTTCGTCCAGTCCAGAGCGAGGCAGTAGGCAATATTGCTGAGGACGTACGCCAGCAAAAGTACTGTGTGAAATCGAGATGGCAATGTTCCAATGGTAACGGCCTGCGTAATCTGAATCTCCTTGTTGTGGCGATTCTTCCATAACGGCGCATAGAGGATGGACCTCTTCACTTTCGGCCAGAACTCTCCATGATTGTGCATGAAATATCTCTGGTCGGAATCCCGGTTCATCGTGAATAGATGCCGCATATGTGCATTTCCCATCTTGATCCATCGGTATATTAGTGTCAATCCAAGAAGGGCCAGAAATGACCCGACAATAGCATTCGCAAACAAATAATTCATGTACTGATCCACGCCATTCAGTCCATGGGAGAAAGGCGACGCGGCGGCGGTCAAGTTCAGCGCATCGCCAAAATCCGTCACGATCGGCCGTGGAATGGGCATCGCGTCCGGTAATGACTCCGCATCTCGAGGTGCCATTATTCGGTCGTCGTGTCGTGCGGCATCCAGAGGGAGTGTGAGCCCGCGGGCGTGGAGGTGAGAATGTGAGCGATGGTTGTGTTGGAGAAAGGCCATGACGGATGGAGGCGAGTCGTCCAGCGACTGTGATGGGAGGTTTCCGTGAATGGCCCGTGCAGAGGACAAAGAGTCGCGCGGATAGGGGGGGTCGATCCGCCCAAGAACGGAAAGCAATTAGAGGCCCGAGGCCACGCGGGAAAGGCTTTGTTCGATTCTGGTCGAGAATCGACGGGAGTGATGTAGGGTTTCGGTAGTCGATGTGACTGAATTTCTCGTCGTGAAATGAGTGGAAGAGAAGTTGATGGTTGAAGTTGTCTGGTATTTGCTCGACGCGCGCGCGAAATCCAGATGGGCGCGTCCTTAAGTATGGCCAAAAAGAGTGAATGACCGAAGAATGCAATTCAAGAAAGGCGATTGCTGGATCAGGTGGTCGAAGTGACAATACAATGCCATTCACGGCGGCGGCATTGTATTCTCAATGGTCGTCGAGGTGACTCTCTGCAAAGAAAGAGGTGGCGGATTGTCCGATCCTTTTGATTGGAATTGTCGTGCACAGAGTCCTGTGGGTCCCGTTCAAGATTGCCCGCCACGCAAGCCACAACCGTCGTGTTAGCGTTGCCCGGGGAGTGTCGGTGAAGTGTTCCGTGGGAATGTCGTGGCGATGGAAGATGCGATTCTGGAATTATACAATATGTCGTCTGTGTCGACAAAGGAGAATAATGCAAAGAGTGAATGTCGTGAGTGGCGGAGATGAAGGAGTGAAGTTGAGTGTAGCAAGACTGTGAGAGAACCGGGAAGTCAGTCGGGTTGGAGGTTGAGAAATTGGCGGATGTCCGTGTTCCCGCTAGAGGGGGAAGGAAGGAAGGGCTGGGCCGAGTGAAGCGGAGTGAGAGGCAAGAATAGGAACACAACCCGATGAATGATCCTATTGATTGATGAATGTTCTCGTCTCGAGGTGGACGTTGATGTCGCTGTCTGGTGCACTTGATGTCAAGGCCGCATCTTTGGTCAGACGGATGACTTCTTCCCTCACCGCATACTCTCCCACTCGACATCTTTCACACCGGGCCTCTCCCTGCAATTCCTCGGCGCCAACACCAAGCAACGGACACACCCGGAGATGCATCGAAGTTTCACAATTCAGGGCCAAGTCCACGCTGATTGGTGTACCTGACAGCGAAGCCGCCGAGCCAATGACACCCCTGCCCTGCCACCGGCTCCATCTTGCTCCATTCGCCGAGCGCACAACATCCTCGTCCTTTCCTCGAGCGCCTATCGTGTGGCATGGCGGAGTGGATGCGGAGACGGTGCGACGTGGTATTAATCGGGTGATGTGTGTGGTGATGTGAGACTTTAGCTGACGACGAGAGGATGACGAGTGAGGTTGATCCAAGGTTCCCAAGGTTGCGATGGGTTTGTGGTCGTACGATGAGAGAGTTTTCGTGCACCCCGGCAAACCCTCCATCAGCCTCATCACCCATGAAGGGAAAGACGTCATGCGATGATGATGTCGGAGGATGACACGAGGATTTGCCGCAGAGGATGATGGAAAGAGGAGGCGACATCAACATGGCCGTTTCCAACGGTCTCAGCCTGGCAACAAGCCCAAAATTCCATGTGAACCAGATTCTCTCACAACGGACAAGAGCAAGGTGGTTCAATGCAAGTTCCTCATCCGGCCATAATGCTGCGTCGTCGGAACAGGGGGAAGAGAGGAAAAACAGGCTGCGACGGTGATGCAGTCGGCGGCGGTCTCTTCGTGATCAAATATCGGCTTCTGACACAATCAGCATATCCTCGATGAAGCGGCGACCTCCCAATTCCAATGTCAAGACCGCAACACTCAGCGTCTCCCGGCGCAGGACGAGCATGAAGACGAGTCACGTATACATCAGCGATCAAAATCACAGTCAACTCATCAACGCAGCACACAAAACACGAGCCGTGGCACGAAAAGAAGAAACTGCTTGGTAAGTTGCCGTGTCGCGTGACAAATGATATGTACAGCTATGCGAATGAGTGGTAAAGGTACCTATTCATTGCAAGTAGGAAATCGGTAAGGAGAGCAGGCGACTTCTGCTTCCATATTCACTTCACTTCACTTCCTTTCCTCTAGCGCACTTTCAGGCTTCCCGTTCGCTTAGCAATTCTCGCCCGCAAACGTGGCCTCAAGCTTCTCATCAACATTTTAAACGCTGGATCTGGCGCATTGTTCATTACAATACAGTATTGTACTCAGACCACTTCAGCTCGGCACTCCGCGACGATGCGCAACCTATGCGCCGTGCTGATGGTACTCTTCCTCCTCATTTTCCCCTTCGTCTTCGCCAAGGAAACAATCTGGGACGCGCAGACCGACATCGTTACTCCAGAGTCGCCTCCTCCGCCCGTATTCGGCATCGACTTCACCCTCGACGGCGTCATCTGCTCTGCATCTCTTCCGAATGGCTCCGTGGTCGGACTCGTAGCTTCGCAAGGCGGACACTGGTACAGAGAGACAATGCGCAAAACGCTCGACTGGGCGGAAGACGCCGCGCTGAGGGAGACGCTGCCGGACTGGGTGCACGATCCTGACTATCCTGTCATCCATGGCGATCTGAAAGAGTTTTTGAACATGACAGCACTTGCAAATGCTGTGGCTACAGCGAAATACATGGCTCTGAACGTGCTGGAGGTAGACCACAAGGTCAAAATCACCGAGACTCGACCGCAAGTGGTGATATCGCAGCCTGGTTTCCTCTTCACCGACTGGCCTCCTCCCTGGACAATGGACAACAACGGACACAAAAAGCGCATCGTGAAGGAGCCGGTCGCTCACTGGAAAGCGCATTCCAAGATGATTCTTCAGCTCTCATGGGCCTTCTGTCGAGCCGCCAATCTCGCGCACTTCCGACCACACAAGGCTGGAGAAATTACCGACTTCGATTTCCCCCAACACGTCTGCGGCAGAGGTATGCCCATTGGAGCACCCACATGGGCCGTCTGCAAAGCCACTGATGGCGTTTGCGAGACCAGCTATTACTCAGAAGACTTCTACTACGAAAATGTCATCATACCGCCTAACATATATTTCCGACCCAACACGACATGCGCAAGACCAGAGGAAGTGGTCGTAGTAGCAGACATGTCCAGTGAAGGCGTACTGATCTGGGCGGAAGGTATCAAACGGTGTCAAATTCAAGACAGGAAATGGAGTTTCATCCGCAGTCCCTGGATCGACAAGACCTGGAGTTACTTTCGACACTTGGGCAGCGATCACACGGGATGGGTCCCAGCAGTCCGTCGCGGCATCGAAGATGTCGTCAGGCACGCGAGACATCGGGAGAATGCCACGGCGAATGTGTCCATCATCACGAACGGCGGGTTCTGGTGGGAGCAAGCACGGGTTGCTTTGCGCGATATTGCGAAGGGACTCGAGATGGATTTGACGATGCTTGACATGACATCGAAAGGACTGGGAAGATGGGAGAGGGATAAGACTTTCGACTCGAGTATGGCGGCCGCTGCGGGTGGGATGATGGCAAGCATGGATCCGGATGTTTCTGATCTTTCTCCTCTCTTGGATTTTGTGGACTTTACGGGATACGGCGAGCGAGGCGATTATGTGATGCTGCATTGTAGAGAGGAGGTGATTGCTGGCGAGACAGGACCGAGGGACTGCGATGAGACTGATGATGACTGGTGGCCGGGACGCGATGCTGATCTCGACCCCCTTCCTCAGAATTACCGGCCTATTGCGACCGAACAGTCGCTCTCGATTCCGCCTTCGCCACCTGTCTTTGGACTCGACTTCACATCCGATGGAGTTATCTGCTCTGTATCACTTCCCGACGGCTCGGTTATAGGACTCGTGAACGAGAGGGGGAGCTTTGCCTACAGAAAGACTATGCGTAAGCTATTCAACTGGGCGGAAGACGTTGCGCTCAAAGGCAAATTCCCGAACTGGACGGACAGAACCGACCACCCCGTCGTGATCGGAGACTTACAATCAGTCATCGACCTCAAACCGCTAGTCGAAGCAGTGATTAAGACCAAGACTCACGCCCTGCAACGACTCAAGTCCCAACACAACGTCGCCTTCTCGACGAATGTGCTTCCAGACGTGGTCGTCTCCGATTTGAGATTCCTGATAACGGACAGTCCGTTTCCTTTTTATAAGGGATTCATCTCACGACTCGTGCGCAGTCGCTTCGCCTCGGATAAAGAAAGGATCCTCTTCGCCCATATCTTCAGCTCTCTCCAGCAAGTCGTGCGTGCCGCTGGCTTGCACCCGGTCGGACCTAAGAATGGACCGGGCGGGGACCTTTCGGGCTGGCAATGCGCTTGGAATAGAGCTGCTGCGCGAGACGAGATGTGCGCGTCCATGCGCCTCACTGGGCCGCGGAAGTGGGCGCGGTCGTACACTGAATGCGAGGATCCCGAGCAAATGGTGCTGGTGGTGCATATGAGCGATGTAGGACTATTATTCTGGGCCCAGGAAAGCAGAGGCTGTCATGCCGTGAATGTATACTGGACGTTCCATGCAGACCTAACGGTGGTGCATCTGGACCATGTCAAGGAGTTGAGCGAGGAGTGGGTGGCGGAGGTCCGTTGGAATATTGAGCGTAGAGTCGAGCGCGTTGGTGGCGATATGTTTACGCCGGCGGATGCTTCTGTCGTGATCGCGAGTGGGGAGTGGACGCATGCAGCTAGGAAAGCGTTCCGCGAGGTTGTGGAGGGACTTGGCATGAATACTGCGATGTTGGATGGATCTGAGAAAGAGTCGGAGGTGTTTGGAGTGAGTATGGCGGCTGCGGCGTATGGCTCCATGGGGCTGGGATGGATTGATGTGGAGGATCTGCCTGTGCTGTCGTTTGTGGAGGAGGTGGATCGGTTGATTCCGGGCCGGCACAATGCACTTGCACTTGTCGAGCATAGTGAGCAATAGAATAGGTAGACCTGAGGCGGCAACGGTTTCCCAATTCCGACCCATTGATCTCAAACTAGAGTCTCCAGTGCAAGAATAATCAAGTCTCAGAGTCGCACCCAACGCAGTCGAACGTGCGCAGTATTGTCGAATGGTACCAAGACGCCCAGAATTGTCGTTCGACTCGGCCAATCTACCACACCTGACAGTCTTGATTGACAACCTCGACCAAGACTTCTCGCCCACTCCTCCTGCTTATGCGCACAGTCTAAACCCCAACAGCATGCACCTTGGCGACTCCAGTTCTATTCGTCCACACGAAACCACGATCGCCCTCGAACATGCGAGGGATGCAATGGCACGCAGCGTAGGGTGTGAAGTCGTCCAACATTTCGGCCATGCAGTATCCGTACAGCCAAGACGGACAAGCTGTGGAGCAGTCGTTGTCGGTCTCGCAGGCGTATCCACCTAAGGCTTCCCAGTCCGAAGTTAGATCGTTCGGTGACTCGATCAGTGGCGCAACTGTCGGGTTGACGGCGGAAGTGATGGCGTCGAAGCCGGAGGAGGTTCTAACGTCGAATGAGCTGGAGACGTTCGCACCAGACGAGCTGAGCGAGGAGTGATCGATCTCGAGGCCCTTTGCCAGCGCAGGCAAAAGCGCAAGGAAGGTCGGGAGTACCAGCATGTTGGCTGATATGCGCAGGTGTGGGTGGTGAAGATGAGGAAAAAGGTGTGGTGTAAGGAAGAGGAAGGATGGAAGAAGAAAGCTGAAGGTCAATGAGGAGGAAGAACTAGGGCGGGCCGGAGCAGGGGTTTGGGGTGCGCCAGCAGGTGAATGGCATAAAGTGTGACTTACGATTGCCTGAGGTTGGTTGAAACGTCACGAGTGGGCTCGGATGCATCAACGTACTAGCCGGATGTGGTAGCGGAGAGTCTGCCGAGGGAGGTTTCGAGTGCAGAATCGGGGACCGCCTTGAGTCGCTAATCCTCCAGCTGGCTGTGGCAGCGCCTCTTGAGTATCCGTCTCCTTTCCCGACTGCCTCTAGGCCTCGAATCGTCACATCACCACTGCGCGTAGGGTTGTCCTCGAGACATCAGTCCCAAAGACTGGAGGCGGATGTTATCTGGAATGTGCAGCAAATTCGCCCACCAATCGACCGCTCCCGGATCTAGTCCAAAGATGCCCCCATCGATATCTGGTTGAAAATACGTGCAGGTCTTCCCTAGCCCACTTACACGCCAATCCGTATTGTTCACACAGCCGCTGAACGATTCTTTCCCTCGTGACTCGCACCCGCACGATAGTTTCTTGCCGGATCTCCCCTGGCGAGCATGGTCTCACAAATCGGCAATAGACCAGTCCCATGAGTACTCGATCTGTCGAAGGGCACATTGCACTCTCCAGAAGGTTTGATCGTACTTGTGTTCGGGCATGGACGCAAGGTCAGGCTCGAAATAGTGGTGGAATCTCTTCGGGTAGGCGTTCGAGGTCTCGTCGCCCACCCTACGTCGGGTGACGAGCTAATGGCCGTCAAGACCCATGGTTTTGTCATGGTATAATCGCGGAGCCACGTGAAGTGCGAAGCGTGAGAATGAAGGATGATGTGAAGTCAGGAGCTCCAATGCAGTGAGGTCAGCTTCAAGTGAGATGCAGGGTTCAAAGTTTAGCCGCAACCACCAAATTTTGTCGATGTCGACAGCGAAGCTCTCTGCTCTCCCTTCCATTGACGACCTCACTTCCCACGACACGAAGGAATCCAACACTGGATGTGGGAGAATCTCGGACGTCGTCTCACGTGCTCGCTCACTGCTCAGACAATCCGACTTTTCGCACCTCAAGCCGCCACTCCCGCCCTCTTCTCACCACGACTCTTCGCAACCATGACTTTCACCAAACTCCACGGTCGAGCCTTTTACGAGAGCATCGGCTCGCCCAAATATGTCGTCGCGCCTATGGTCGACCAGTCCGAGTTTGCCTGGCGACTCCTCACTCGATCATTCCTCCCTCCAGACCTCCGCGCGACAGTCCTCGCATATTCTCCCATGCTGCATGCAAAGCTCTTCATCGACTCGCCAAAATACCGCTCGTCACATTTCGAACCGGTCAAGCCGCCGCTCGTGCTCCCTGCGCCGGGAGGCGACCTCGAACATCAAAAGACAATCAGCGAGGAGGATGCATATCTCGATGGCAATCCCAAGATGGATCGGCCGTTATTCGTGCAGTTCTGTGCAAATGAGCCGGACGTGTTGTTGCAAGCGGCGAAAATCGTCCAGCCATATTGTGATGCGGTGGATCTGAATCTGGGCTGCCCACAGGGCATTGCAAAGAGAGGACACTACGGAGCATTCTTGCAGGAGGACTGGGACACGATTTACAAGCTGATCAACACGCTGCACAAGAATCTGGACATCCCGGTGACGGCGAAGATGCGCATCTTGGAGACGAAGGAGAAGAGCTTGGAGTATGCGAAGATGATTCTCAGTGCGGGCGCGAGTATCATCACGGTTCATGGGCGACAGCGAGAGCAGAAGGGTCATAATACTGGGCTGGCGGACTGGACGATTCTGCGATACATTCGAGAGAATATCCCGCCAGACACGGTCATGTTCGTTAACGGCAACATTCTGCAGTATGACGATCTGCAGAAATGCCTGGACGCCACAGGAGCGGACGCTGTGATGAGCGCGGAAGGCAACCTCTACGATCCGTCTATTTTTGCACCAGGTCCTCCAGTCGGCGAAGAAGGACGAGAGTACTGGCGAGGCCGTGATGGTAAGGGAGGCTACCGAGCCGATGCTGTGCTGCGACGATATCTCGACATCATTCACGAGCACGTCCTTCGACAGGATCCGCCGAAAAGGGAGCCTCTCTTCCTCCCATCCGATCCGCTGCCCGCCGACGAGCCAGAGCCACAAGCCGGCGAGAAGCGGAGTCTGCCAGACGGAGAAGGTCCACCACCTCCAAAGAAGCAAAAGCGAGCGGAAGCAAAGAAGGGCAGTGGCGGCAAGAAGGAGAAATGCACAGATCCGAATCTCACAGCGATGCAGCCGCATTGTTTCCACATCCTCCGATCACTGGTCGGAACGCATCACACCGTGCGCGATGCGCTTGCAAGATGTCGGCCGGGCGATCTGGACGCATACGAGAATGTCCTCACCTTGACCGAGCAGGCCGTGAAAGAAGGACTGCTCGCGTATGAGATGAATCCGGCAGACTTCGAAGAAGCAGATGGCGAGACGGCTGCTGAGACAGAGGCGGCAGAGTTGAACACGGAGTCAAGTATGGAAGCCGTCAAGAGATGCAAGCGTCCATTCTGGGTATGTCAATCTCGTGTGCGACCTCTACCGAAAGAGGCGTACGAGAAGGGCTCGTTGAGGTTGAGCAAGAAGGACTTGGCGAAATTAGAGGCCGAAAAGGAGCAGAAGGAGAAAGCGATCGTGGGTGTTGAGGAGAGGATAGAGGCTGTGAAGACGAACGGTGACGCCGCGCAGGATGCTGCCGTTGAAGAAGGTGGCCAGGAAAAGGTCGAGATACCCAAGGAGGGCGTGGTTTGCGGATGAACTAAGCCTCTCGTGCAGAAAGTGTGCAGGGTTCATGCGTCGGATTTATGATCGTACGTCTCGAGGCTTGACCTGCACCTCGCCATCGGCCAGCACTCGCGTTCGATCGACTGCGAGGAGTAGCATGCGACGGATTGCGAACTGAAAGCCCGCACTCTGACTGGGACCATTTTCGAACGTCGTCCGAGACGTTTCCGAACATCGAATCTCCGCCAATTTCACAGCAAAATTTGGATCCAGCTCGAATATCATGGACAGCTCAGGTTTTCGTGATGATCTCGTCTGCTGTCTCCATGGCCGAGCTTCCTCCACGTCAGCCATCAGCATGCTGACGAAGCTGTATTACAAAGCACAGGCGCAATGAATCGAGGTCGTAGACCAACGAGAGCTCGTGAAATACGCAGGATGCAAGCAACGTCAACTACCGCGCCTACCAGCTATCATTCCTCTGCGCTTGCGTTCGGATGCTCGGCCTGTGAAGCTACCAATTGACTTCAGAACCCCGCAGCTTTCACGCGTTCCAACCCGTGGGACCCAACAGTGCCAACCTCATCCAGTCGACTTCGCTGCAAACACATTCAGTAAAGCAAGACGACATACTGGAACCGGGAACATTTGCAGGCATATCTCTCAGCACATCACCTACCATGGCTCTCACGCTGGACCCCGAGCTGGCTGCGGCCCTGGCTCCTATGGCGACCGTCCTCGCCAGCCTTCCTCCACTCCCTCCCAACGACCCTCAGGCTCTCCGAGATCGAGTAGGAGGCATGCTCAATGCGCGCGCCGCCACCACGCCGGACATCTCCTCCATCAAACGCAAAGACCACACAACTACCGCTCCGGACGGACACACGGTCAACATCGCCGAGTTCCGCAGCGAAACCACCCCAGCCTCCAACAACGAGCCCTCTCCAGCCATTTTCTATATCCACGGCGGCGGCATGATCCTCGGAAGCGTCGACATGTTCACCCCAGGCATCAAGCAGCGCGTCCACTCCACCGGCATCCCAGTCTTCGCCGTAACTTACCGCCTCGCTCCCGAATACCCCGATCCTACTCCCGTCACAGACTGTTTCAGCGGCCTACAATGGCTCTCCTCTCACGCCGCAGAAGTCGGCGTCGACCCCGCCAAAATCATCATCATGGGCGAATCTGCGGGCGGCGGCCTCGCAGCTGGCACCGCACTCATGGCTCGTGATCAAGGTCTTAACCCGCCCCTACGCAAGCAAATCCTCATCTACCCCATGCTAGACGACACGAACATCGAACCCATCGCCGGCATCGAGCCCTACGCCACTTGGACCTCAGGCTACAACCTCACCGGCTGGACCGCCCTGCTCGGCAAAGCTCGCGGGACCGACGAGGTCTCTCAGTATGCTGCGCCTGCTCGCGCGAAGGATCTGAGCGGTCTGCCGGAGACGTACATCGACTGTGGACAGCTGGACATTTTCGTGCACGAGGATGTCCAGTTTGCGGCGCGGTTGATGGCTGCGGGCGTGCAGACGGAGCTGCATGTTTATCCGGGTCAGATTCATGGGTTTAATATGTATGCGCCTGAGGCGCAGTATGCGAAGAGTGCGACTGAGAATGTGAAGAGGGCGATTTTGACGGTGTGAGGAGGGGGTGGTGTGTGGAGGAGAGAGGACGATGCGGAGTGAGGAGAGACGGCATATAAGGTGGGTCTGCTTTGCAGTCTTTCAACCCCAGTCGAGCGGACATGTTGTCGTTGCTGCATCTCCCATTTTCTTGCTGAGAGGGTTCTCCTTCTGCGCATCTCTATATGTCATGTTACAGTTTCTACTACTCATAGCATTCATCGCTTCTGCTGCGCCTCTTACAACACTAACAAGCTTTGGCAACTATCCAGGTAACGCCAAGTGAATGACAGCCTTTGACATATGACAAGCTGCCTCGACGTCCGTGCACGGCCGTTTCCGTCGAATGGAATGCAGACCGGAAGTCGACTTTCTTTCTTTCTCTCTCTCTTTCTTTCTTTCTTCCTTTCTTTCTCTCATGTCGAACCCTTATCATCCGATATTCTCAAACTACTCGGTCCATTCCCAGTCATGAACCGGGGCGGGAGATCACATGGCCCTGCGCCACGACGCGCAAACATGAAGAAAGCGCCCAGGAACACGGCGCCTTCATGTCCGGTCAGTAGACCGCCGCCTCCACCACCGCAGAGAGGCTCAAGACGTGGTTTGAGAAGTTCAGGCAGACCGGCATATGATCCAGACGACTCGGATTGGTCAGGCGATTCGGACGACTCGGACGATGATTTCAGCGACTCCGACTCACCACTGCCACCGATCCACTTTCCATGGCTGGACGGCTACCCACCACCGAAACCCAACGCATCGACGACCTTCCTCGACCTTCCTGTCGAGCTGCGCGTTCGAGTATACGAGCTCGTCTTCCACGGCGCCGAACAGCACCTCGCGCACTTCACAGAGCCGCCTCTCCTCAAGGTCTACCCAGTGCTGCGCGCAGAGATGCTGCCAGAGTATCTCAAATCCGCAATGCTCATCGCCATTGTTCGCACAAATCTCGAATCTGAAGAAGAAGCCTCGGAAGTCATCGTACCCAACCACTTTGCCAGGGCTCACTTCGCCAATGACTACGACCTTCCAGCAGGCAAGCTCGGTCTTCGACGCAGCTTGAAGAAGAAACTCGACGCCAGCCATGGCACTATGGATCCCGTGGTCTATCACATCGATTTCCGCAGTTACAGCTATTCGACCACCCTCGACGTTGACGAGGAGGTTGATCCTGACGACATGTATTACGATGAGGTGCGGCTCTCTACGTCCGACACGGAACCGCCGGGTCGACCATACCACCACGACTCGTCGATCACGCTGCGTTGGGACCAGGTGGATGGGCTCAGAGTGTCCAAGCTGGAACCGGTTCATAGTGGGTATGATCGAAAGTTTCTGGATGTATGGAACGACAAGATAGCCGTGCCAGTCAGGGCTCTGGCGTGGGATATTGTGAAGAGGCCGGGCTTTTGTGGCTTCACGTTGGAGGATATCAAGGAAGTGGCGAGGGAGTTTCGTTTGGATGATCCGACGTGGAAGCGCTGGTGAGTCTGGTGGTGTCGACAGGCGACTTTTGGTTACTTTGACAGAGGCTGCAGAGTCTAGGGTGAATGAGAGAGCTCTGTTCTTGTGTCTGCTACTTGCAGGATCGCTGTCACACGTTGCGCCTTATGGAGACTGGACCTTTGTTGCATACCCTGTAAAGATCATGATTGGACAGTGTCGATGCTTTTACAGCTTGGGGAATGCGTATATTGCAGCAGAAGCCGGGACTGAGCAAGGCAAGAGTCTACCGTCGATCTGTTGGCAGAGAGTGCATGGTCGGACAGCATCTGTGTCAGACTGTACACGAAGACTTTGCTTTGTAGATGCAGACATTTTAGAAATGGAACGATGAAGGTTACACTCAATCCCGATGTGGAAGCGTGCATGAACTAAGGTGCGTTATATCGTGGTCTTCCGAAAAGAACAATGCAAGCAACGCACTGCTGTCCAAGTCATCTTCAAGGCACTCGCGGTATCACTCCTTATGCGTGAGCAACATACCTCACCAATGCAGTCTTGCAGGCTATCCTTCTTTGCGCTCGCAATCGGAGATCCAGTGGCTTTGCCTATGCCACTTCTGGCTCGGTCTTTTCTTCACATTTTCATGACACCCATCGAACTTTCGCTCTGTTATTAGGCCGCCGTCTCTTCCAGAGAATCCATCCACTACGTCGATCCCTTCCATCAGCCCCATCGCATTCACATTCACCAACCAGAGGACCCACAAATTTCAACGCTAGTGCCACGAAGCCCCAGAAATCCGTCCCGATCGGGCAATTGTGGTCAAGCGAGCGACTCCCTGCCCCTTAACATGAGAATGAGGAGGGAGGAGAAGAGGTCTATACTCATTTCGGACGTGCAAAGGCCAAAGGGTGCAATCGGAACGAGTTCATCGGCAGTCATTCCCGACGTGGTGCCTATCCCACTGCTCCATCGTCCGGATCTTCGTTAGACCTCTGCTCTTTTCAGACCTCACGCATTCTCTCGGTCTATCCGGCACTTGAAACTTCGGATCATATTCAAGTGCCGATGCAAGGTTTCTTAAGATACCCCGGACCCTTCGACGAGGCGGCTCTTCCGGGGCCGAGGATAATCAAGACAGAGTCCACACTAGTTCTAGACCACGAGAGTGCAAGGTTGCGCGTTGTTTGGAAGCACATGGCAACAGGCCGGCATTCGACGGAAGCCAGGATCGGGACTGGAATTGAAATTTGCATCTGGGTTTCATCCTTGTCGCTCGGGAGCTTATATACGTGGCGAAGCTATACATAGGTACTCGCGCGGTATACAAGTGATCACTTGCGTCCACCTTTGCTCTTGCGTCCTTTTCCATCGCAACTTCCTTCCACGAGTCGAGATTTTGGACTCCACCACAACTTCGATTCGACGATTTTCAATCTTCGACAACTCGATCTTCCATCCGACAAGCTACGATGCAGTTCACCACATCTCTCATCATGGCCACGGCCATCTTCTCGGCCGCCTCCGTCTGCGCTCACAACACCGAAGCACATTGGTGCTCTGGCGCGGGGTGGTCCTACGCCCACGCGTGGGGTAAGTCGAAGTTCTCTCACACGACTGGCGGGGACGAAAATCCTGACATTGTGCAATGAAAAGTTGAATGTGACGACGCGTACGGAGGTGATGTAAGTCTCGCATCGTCTCGAATATGTCTGCAGTCAAGGAGGCGTCTTGCTGACTCTTGCTGTTGTTACTTACAGCTTGGATTGAATCGCCTCGGCGTTCACACGTGTTGCCTTGATCATGCCTGGGTCGAAGCGTACAGAATGTAAGTGGGTTCAGGGCAGGACGCCTGCGGCGACTTGCTTTCTCGAGTTATGTCCGCTTTCCTGCTCACGCTACAACACCTTCCGCGTTTGAGCCATCGCTGACACCCCCTTCGCGTTTGCCAACGAGACCATGGAACGTTGGAGACTGGTTTCAATGGGCACAACAGGTGTAACAAGGAGCGTCTAGACCCACCTCCACGCAAGCGCTTCGAAGGAATGAGCGGGTCGGTTGAGTGAGCCAGCTCTCCCGTGTGAAAGGAACCCGGAGGGAAGGAGCTGCGAAGGAGATGAATCGAGAGTGGTCGAGGATGCTGCTGTCGAGCGCTGGTTGATGGGGAGGAGGGGCTCGGATGGTGATGGATCAAGTGCAGCGATTTCTCTGTCCGGCGTATGTAGACCACAACACGCCGGCGTTTGACGTATACGAGGATAGCCTGTGAAGAGTTTGTCGTTCGACCTGGAACCCTTTGCTCTTCTCTCGTGACACCCACAGCCCACAGAATCTCTCAAATGGTATCCAAGTGTCCATTGCGTTGATCTTCTTTACCGATTCAACGACTCCAGAATTCCATGCATCTGCCCATTCGAAATCACAAGCGAATTGACCAGACCGGGCCAGACCTAGCTACGATATGCAATACGCCGTATTGCACTCGCTACTTTTGTTCGCAAGATCACAGCTATACCCATCTGGCGAGGATGTAGCTCTGGAGGGCTGGAGGTGGTGTTCAAAAAGCGGAAAAGAATAATACTGATTTATGAGGGCGAAGGCC